>PVIJ01003815.1:0-103292 GCA_004024925.1 Scalopus aquaticus | reverse complement strand
GTATTGGCTGAGTGCACCGCAGGGCATTGAGTGGGTTTGAAGGGCAAAATGAAATCTTCCCAACCTTGCTTCTGACTGCAATCCCACTGGCTGACTGAGACTGTTACGTTCACATTAAGGACAAGTGTCAATTTTGGATTCTTTCCTAAACTACCACACCAAATCCAAAGAGCTGTGGCCCTGTGGGAGGCTCCAGAGCGCTGCCACACCTGAGGGCCCCGGGCGAAGTCCCCTAACTTCTGTGCTGCTCCTCTATAAACACTGGTGCAAACGTTTCCTTGTGGCTGCTGAGTGCCCTGGCCCCGCACAGCGCAAGGCATGGAGCAGGGGCTCAGCGCCAAGAAGGCACCTCACCCCGGTGCCAGGCTTGCTGTGCCCAGGTGGGGGCACACTTGTCTCCAGCAGAATCTAAGCCAGGAAGCTCACCCATGACCCACCCCTCCTGCCACTAAGGTCGCCAAAGCCCAGCCAGGTTGCTGCCCGAGGTCACACCTCCGGGGTGTGGAGCTGGGACAGAATCACACTCATTTTTTAGTGAGACAACTCCCCAGTCTTGCAGACCACAGGCTCAGCTCTAAGCAGTCACTATCAGCCCGAAACAGTGAAGACAGTTGATTCCATTCTCTGCCTATTTCACTTAGTGAAAGAAGTAGCTCTATGGCAATTTGGGGATCTGAAGTGTGTCATTTACAACCCCAGTACTGAAAGGGGATGTGGCTTTACGGGTGATGTGTAGGACCTGGGGGTTGCGGGCTCCACCTGACTCTGCTGGGAAAACCACATTCTCTAGGAGCCAAGAGCTGTGTGATCCGGGCAACAGTGCCACTGAGAAAGGCTGTTTCGTGGTACAGGGCGTGCTTTCACATATTTCACTCGTTAAGTGTGTGTTGGGCACTGTGCTGGGTGCAGGGGCAAACCAGTGGGGCACTACCACCCAGGGCAGTGAGTCCTACATTGAGTTACTACAATGTGCTTAATTCTGTTCCAAGTCTGGCCCTTGGCCCTTACTGTACCTTCCACCTGCAAAGCTCACTATGTCGGCTGCTTGTAATCCATTCGGGCCTCAGCTCCGGGGCCACGACTAAGGACCACACACTAAAACAGCCCCCGTGTCACTCCTAGAACCTGCCTTATGGTCACTGATGGTGCGGAAGGTTGCCCCTCCTGTCCCGAGGGCTCAGTACGTGCACAATGAATGGACAAAGGCCGGCAAGAGGAGCGAGGCGGCAGCGAGGGCACCGCCGCAGAGCAGTGCAGAGGCCGGAGGGGAAGCCGGGCGGGGGCCCAGCGTGGGCCAGGGCTCCTAGAGCGAGGCGTGTCGGAGGAGCTGGAGGCGCTGGGCGGTGACAGGCGGGAGAATGCCGGCCCGTGGAGCTCAGGGAAGGGCGCCCGGAGCCTTAACGCGGCCTCCACGGCCGGGCAGCTCTCGGGCCCGCCAGCCGCCAGGCCTCGGTCCCCTCGGGGCCTCCGTTTCCCCGCGTCCCTCCCGGCGCCTCACCTGGGGCGGCAGCAGGCGCGGCGGGCGCGGGGGCTCGGCGCCCGGGCCTCGCTGCAGGGCGGCCTGCAGGGCCGCGTCCCGCAGCCGCCGCGCCGCGTCCTGCAGCATGAAGGGCGGCGGCGGTGGCGGCGGCTCGGTGCGCGGCTGCGCCTTCGTCACCTGCTCCAGGACCCGCCGCAGCTGCTCGGGGCCCAGCGGGGCCACGCGCGCGGCGCGGCCGCTCGGGCCGGGGGGAGCCGGGCGCGCGCCGCCGCCGCCCTCCTCGCTGCCGCCCTCCACCTCCAGCTCCGCGTCCGCCATGGCGGCCAAGGCGGGGACTCGAACCCGGGCCCACCAGCCGCCGGGCGACGGCGCCGCAGAAATGCGTCACCCACGAGAGGGGCGGCTACGAGTGCCGGGCAGGCCCAGAAGCCACTGCGGTGGGCGGGGCCTCTGGTGGGCGTGTCCTGATCTGGCACCGCCCGCCCCCCGCACGAGCGCCGAGAACCTGCAGTATTCGCCTGTGACGCGTGGCGAGCTGTCACCTCCTCCAGGCGCTGTCCAGCACCTTCCCGGAGGAGCTCCTCCGGGTTCCGTTCTAGCAACGTCTCACTATCCAAGTGTGCTCTCTTTTTTTAGCCCTCAAATTATCTTTAATATATTTGAGACAGGTTGTCCCGCGCATCAGTCACCCGAGGCTCCCGCCTGCGTTTACAGTCCCGGGCCCCACACCGGCAGGAGGCGGGTTCGAAGCCTTCTGTTTTAACAGGCGTGCTCCTGGGAACAAGTCGTCGCAGGTGCACCCACCCCGCCCACCCACTCACCCCACCCTGACGGTGGGGAAGATATGGCACAAACTCGGTGCCCAGCTCAGGCCCGGCCCAGAGCGCGCGCCCGGGGGATGAAGGGCGGATGCTGCGATGTGAGTGAGTGAAAGAATGGACCACGAAGGCATGGACTTACCCACCCCTCTCACTTTTCGGTCCTATCTCTCCCACTGCTACCTTAATTCCTTTTTTTTCAAGGTTTATTTTTTTATGCATACAAGCTGGGGTGTAGGCCAGAGGTGTGGGGTGGTGAGAGGATTCACCAGAAGCAGAGTGGGGAGCAGAACAGGCAGACTGACTGAAGTACACACTGAGGGGAGCAGCGGGGAGACAGGAGGGCCTGCTGCGCCCTGTGGGAAGCTCCCTGGCTGGGGCTCGAGCTCGTGCTGCGGTGGCTCTGGATAGTCTCGTAGTGCTGGCTTAATTCCATTGCACCACCAGGGAGGCCCCTTCCTCCCTTTTTAGCCCAATCTTTCCTCATCCTCCCTGGCCACCGTGTCTTGTAGCCACAAGTGTGTGCACCCGTCACAGTCTCTCCTCCAGAAGGTCAGTAGGGACATCAAGCGTTCGCTGGGGGAGCCGCCACCCCATCCACAATCCTCCCACAGCCGAGGCAGGACAAGGAAGGATGAAACTGGCAGCTTGCAGTTTGATTTGCTGAGTGCCCGTAAAGGGAAAGGCCACCTGGTGTCTGAGAAGCGTCTGGAAACTGATCATTTCGGGGTCGATGTGGACGCTCATGTCCTCACCATGGTGTTCTCACTTAATCCACGCGCAGCCTCACCGGGACTGAGCCAAAGGGCGTCGGGTTTGTGGGATCTGATTCGGTTGCTCGATTCTTTCTCTTTTCTTTCTTTCCTCCTCCTTTTTCGGTCAAACTTTTGCAAGAAAACCCTTCTCATTCTCCCATCTTCGGAAATATGAAAGCCCCTCCCTGACCCCAAGACTCTGCCCGCGGGGATCTAAACATACTTCTTGATTTTATCATCTCTTTGAGCCCATGGAAAAGATGGGGGGGACCTCTACCTCTGTCCTCTTAAATTAATTCTTAGGGGTCTGTGAATTAAACTGACAAAACACAGATCAGCAAGAGAAAAAACTAATCCCGCATTTTTATTAATGGACCTGGCAACCTTCGCAGTAAAATGTAAGTCAAAGAGAAAGTTAGAACGTGGGGTTTCTGCATTGTGTTAGTAAGGAAAGGCGAGAAGGGCACGAGTGGTTGACAAGAAAACCAACGGCCTTGGGGAAAGATAACTTAGGCGCTCGGCAGAGCAGAGGGAAGCTAGTTTGGGGCCAGTTTCTCCTTCTCCACGAGTCCGTCTTCCCCAGTTGCTCCCAGGGACGGAGATTTAGGCAGTGGAATTCTGAGTTCTTCCGGAAGACTGTCGTGAGGCAGGTAAGGCTCTTCAGGGACTGAGGTCCTTCCTGCCAGTCTCGCCCCGCGGAGCCTCGCGCGGGAAAGCGCGCTGGGAGGGCGGCGGCCGCGCCGAGTCCTGCCGCTGACGGGCGCCCGGCGCACGGCCGGGTCTTGCCCGGGCGCCCGCAGCCCCGCGCGCTCCTTGAGCGCAGGGACCGGGACGAGGGCGGAGCCTCGCCCGGGGAGGCGCGAGCTGTTGCCCGGGTCGGGGCGCGGCACCAGCTGGAGCGAAGTGGTGGCGCAGAGGCCGCTGGCGGTTTCCAGGGGGCCAGCGCCCCGCCGGCCCCGCTGTGAGGCGGCTTGACCCCAAAGACCGGCTCGCGTTAGACGGCGTCGGGGCCGCGGGCCGCAGCGAGCGCGGGTCCCGCCGCCAAACTGCAAAGCGCAGAGCCGGGAGGAAGGGCTGGGCCCCCGCGCCGCCGGCCAGGTCTGCGGGGCTCCGCCCAGAGCGCGCCCGCCCGCGGCCGCCAGCCAGCCCGCGCCTCCCTGCGTCCGGGCCCGCGCTCCCGCTGGGGTTCTGGCCCAGGGGAAACAACGGATTTCAAGGCGCCGTCGCGGGACGCCGGGTGACGAGGCCGGGCCGGCACCTTCTCGGCGAGGCCACGCCCGGCTGTCAGTGCCGCGGCCCGGGGCGGGTGGCGGCCCGGGCTTCTGCGCAAGCGTCCGCGGAGTCGGCTGACCCAGGCCTGCTCTCCAGGCCGCAGGACCCACGAGAGCCGGGCCTCCGCGAGCGCCCTCGGGAGCGCCGCATGTGCAAGCTCGGGGCGGGGGCGCGTGAGCACCCGAACGGGGACGCGGGGCGCGCGGCGCGCAGGGCGCTGGGTCTGGCGGTCAGCATGCCGGGCCCAGCATGCGCGGGACTCTGCTCTTTCTCAACGCCGGCCCCCGGCGACCACTTCGGGGTACAGTTCTGAATGACTCGCGGCGATCTGTTGTGTTTTGAAAAATAATTGTAAGCATTTTAAATGCCCGGAGAAAACAGTGAAGCCGTGGCCCGTACGGGGATCGAACCCGCGACCTTGGCGTTATTAGCACCACGCTCTAACCAACTGAGCTAACCGGCCACTCAACGTTCGCTCGCCGCCGCAGTCCCTACGAGGTGTGTGCGCCTGCGCCGGGCTGGCTGGTCGGGGCCTGGGGCGGAGTCTCCACACTGCAGCCGCCCTGCCCGTGCCGGCGCGGGGTGCAAACGCTGAGACCCTGGGCCATGAAGAAGGGCTTCCTACAGCCACCCAGGCTTTCGCAGGGCAAAAGCAAACTGCAGAGGGGAGAGCTGACTCGGGAGGCAGCTTTTCAAATGCTGCAGCTCAAAGCTATTTGTATGGATCCCCAATAATCCTAGTAGCGAGGAAACTGTGGATCAGAGCTTTTTTTTTGGGGGGGGGGGAAGGGAGACGAAGAGACCAAGGATCCAGTAACAATGGCCACTCTGGTCTTGGCATCTCCTGCCAATCTTCACTGTACAGGTGCATATATATACTTGTGTGTGTGTGTGTGTGTGTGTGTGTGTGTGTGTGTGTACATATATATATAGATGTATGATTCAATGCAAGTTTGTTTAAAAATAATACAATCTTCTCATCTTGCTGTTTGTACTTAATAGTGTATCATAAACATACCCCTGAGCAAATGCAAATGTCTTTTAAAATGGTTCCTTATAGGGGAACCAAATAAAGGATCAGGAAAAAAATAACAACGATAATAAATAAATAAAATTAGCAGGCAACTATAAATCAGAGACATTCTGCAAGGGAGGGGGAGGCAGAGGGATCAAAACTGGGGAGGAAAGAGCACAGGTGATGGTGCACGCAGGAGTGCGTCGTCTGAACGTTATGGGGACTACACCTGAGAGGAGAAAGCATACAAGCACACAGTGTACAAAAAGGCACAATGATGTAATCTATGCACATATAAAAAATTAAATAAAATGATTCCTCAGTGTTTCACTGGGTGGATAAACAAATGATCCCCAGCCCCCCACCCCGCCCCTTTTCTTTAATGTCTGGAACCTAGCTTCATTTTGCCCCCTTTTGTTAACACATGAATACATCATACATGATGTACAAATGAATACATTTGCGACTGTGTGAGCAACGGAAGGGCCCACTCCAGGGGGTGGGGAGACAAAATTGAGCAGAGTCCCTTTCCCGCCTGCATGTCCAGGGGTCCTTGAGCTCTGGGGTCCCCCAGCCACCTGTGCTGGTTAACAGGTGTGGGGGTGCAGGACACCAGCTTTCACACCGTCAGCTTTTCTGGTCTGACCTCTGCACAGTCTGCTGCCTCAGCCAGGCGGCCGAAGGCTCCCGTGGCAAGCAGAAGAACGCTGGTCGAGCCCCTCCGGCGCGGCTGTCGCTAGCTCGCCCATCACCCGCTGCGGAGAAGCAGCTCTGGACAACCACTACTCAGGCAGCTCGTCCTCACTGAGCCTGACCCTGCCCCGACCCCACCGGAGGCGACAGGCTAACCCCGCTCACGCCGCTTAGTGCCCTGGGCAGTGTCAGAGAGCAGGGGAAGCCAGGGCGGTGCCCAGGGCATGGGCCAGGCTAGGCCAGGGGTCGCGCCTGTTTCCTGGCGACTGGGACGCTTGACTGTTCCGCAGGACAGGCTGAGGGCGGCGGCGGCGCTGGTGCTGCAGGCACGGTGGGCACCGTGCTCGCGCAGAGGCCCAGGGCCGAGCTCGCGCTGGCCCGGTAAATACTGAAGAAACAGGAACCAGATCGATGCACGAGCGAATTCCAAAATCTTCTTGCATTTGAAAACACACATCGAGTCACTTCTCTGTTCAAACTTCCCCCTTCCCGCCCGCTCTGACTGGGTTGCCAGATGCAGTCAGCCGTTGAGGGTAAGTCCCACCCACACCTGGGGTACACCTGGGGTACATGTACACTCACCGCAACGAGCGGCGTATCTGACACTGAGCTTTAACAGGCACCTGTCCTGTAGCTGGCCACCGGGCGCCCAGAGTGACCCCGCCTAACCTGTTCCCTCCCGCCTTCCCACGCCCCCCCCCACGGCCCCCTGCTCTCCTTCCCGCTCATCAGGCCGCTCCCTCCTTGGGGTTTGTGTCTCTGGGCCCCCTTCCTGGCCTCCCCTGCCCCAGGCCCCTGCAAAGGCTCCCGCATCAACGCTACGTCTTTGTTCGAAGGGCCTCCCGCTCCGCGAGGCCTCCTCGAGGGCGCTGCTCATGGTCACCTGCCTCTTCCTGCTTTACTTCTTGCGCCGCTGGCTGGTGTCTGCAACTCCAGGAGGGCGGCGATCTGTTTGACAACACCAGCAGCTCGAACAGCGGCTCATGGTCGCTCAAGGTCTGCCAAACGAAGCTAGCTGCACGGTCTCCCTCGCGGCCTAGCCCTGACACTGGCCAAGCGTTGGGGCCACGTTTCCTGAGACCAGCAGCGCCTGTCACCTGGGCAGGAGTGGGCGGGCGCGCCAGGTGGGCCCGGCGGGGTGCGCAGCGACGGGACGCGGACGCTAGGGGGCGCCCGAGAACTTCGGCCTCCGCTCCGCACCTGGGCGCCCCGCCCGCGCAGAGCGTGGGTCCCCAGATCGGCCACCGCCGCAGCCCATCTCAGCGCGGGACAGACAGCTCGTCGCTCTCATTCCTTGAGTTGGAAAGGTTCATGATCAGAATTAAATGGTGCAAAGCGGTATTCGTTTTCTACAAATGCCCGAGAGGGGTCTTTCATGCCTTCAGCTACCTTGGATTTTAAATAATCCTTTTGCTTTAAACTCAACATAAGCTGTGGTTATGTTGATAAACCAGCACCTTGGGCCTGAGCAAAAAGACGCCGCGTGTTCCTGGGGCTCCATAACAAAGGGCCACGAACGAGGTGACAGGTGCAAGGTCCGGGTGTCCTCAGGAAGGGTCTCGGGCTCTTCAGAGAACTCTGGCATCCCTGGCTTGTCGGGGCAGGCTCTGCCCTCTGCCCCCATCCTCCATCCTGGGGTCCCTCATCCCCACACACTACCTGGCACAGACCAGGAAATGTTTGTTGAGTGGCTGTTGAGCTTATTGCGCTGGGCACGCCTTGGGCCTTTTCCACTCACCAGCACCCCTCGTCCCAGCACTGTTCCTGATGGAGGGTGTGTGTGAAGGCAGCTCAGCGACATCCATCATCTCTTTTTTTCCCTAGAAAGCTGTTCTCCAGAGGTCGGAACTGGGTCGATTCTCTGATGAGCTTCTCTCATCGACAGCCCCAGTCTCTGTCTTTTGTCTCCTGAACAGCCTCCTTGAATGAGCTCCCAACCTTCTTTTTACATTTTTAATTTTGTCTCTGGGGCCTGGTGCAAACAGACAAGGAGAGAACCAAATCCTTTCAATACTGAAGTTGAATTCTTGCCAGGCAGTTCTAGAAAGAAAGGGAGGCGAACAAAACACCAGAAATGAATTGCTTCCTGGGACAATTTGCACCGTGTCAAAGCTGTGAGACAATACACAGGAAAAATAGGCGAACAGAAGAATTTTTCAGATGTTGCATCTCATTTGTGACAACAAATCCGTTGGTTCCAGAAACAAACAAAAGTGTCCTTCTTTATAGCGTGTACAAGGATGGCGATGCTTTCGCGGGTCTCTTGGATGTCAGGCAGGACCGTGGTGGCGCAGGAAGCTAGAGCCGCAGACCTGGGCCCGGCGAGCTGTGGTGGCACCAGCCGGGTGCACCGGCCACGCCCTGCCCCTCAGGGGTCTCCAGCAACTGCCTCACGGCTTCTCCAGCCCTGGGTTAATTCCCGCCTGCCAGGGGTTCCCGTCTGTCCGGATGCTGTGTGAGCCACTGGCTCGGGCGCGAGCTACGGCGCGGGGCAGGCGGCCCTTCTGGATTCCCAGGGGCAGTTGAGTATCTGCTCTTGGCCTCGCGCTGGACTCTGGTCGAGACCACCGGTGCCTTTGAGTGCTCAGGGACACCTCAGGTGGTTTTCACTGAGACCCTTTGGGTCTTTTTATCTCCATTTACAGGAAGAAGAGAACCGTGGGCCGGCTGCCAGATTGGGTCACCCACAGGGCCCCAGCCCCAGCTGCTCCTCGCCGAAGTACATTTCTGAGTGTGCTTAGAGTTAAAGGCACAGTTAAAGGCAGAGCGTGGTCACAGGGGTCTGTCAGAGCTGCAGACCCTCCAGCTCTGCCCCAGAATCACACTCAGAGACTTCGGGGGTACCCCCCACAAGCTGAGTTTTACCAACCAGTCACCCGAAGCCGGGGGATGGGCAAACAGCCTGAGGCCTGGGGGGCACAGCTCCGCAAACCTCACAAATCCCCCTTTCTCCATCCAGCTAAGCTCCTGGGTTTGCACCCTTGGGTCATCCCCTCCCCCCCCCCACTCCTCGCACAGGTGTATCCCTGGTGCCTGGCTGCAGGGACAGGTGACCCTGCCACCCAGCCGCCCTACTGACCTAGGGGAGCACACCCAGGCCATTTCTCCCCATGCAGGGCACCTGGCTCTAACTCCACCCTGATGGGACCATGCTGGTCCGGCAGTGTTCACCCCCAGCCCCAACCCCACGCACCGGCATGGGCAGAAAGCCCATCAGCCCAGCGGCGCCCAACAGGGGGGCTGGCGTCCCTCTGCAGGATGCATTCACCCGTTCACCTGTTGAGCAGGTACCGGATGAATGTGCAGGAGCAGGGTGACCTGCAGGGGGACAGAAGACAGGTGGGCCACCCAAGACGCGTGGCGCCTTTCTGGGTAGAAGAAAGGAAGGTGAAAGAGATGGTGAGAGAAAGATAAATGATGTAAGAAAAGGCCCCAAAATAAGGGGGAGACAAGAAGAGAGAAACCAGGTCCCCATTGCCTGGAGAAATCGGAGGCGGCTTTTCAGAACCCGCAAAGACAGGGCCTCCCCGGTGGCGCAGCGGTTGAGCGCTGCGCTGTGGAGATGTCGGCAGCAGCGATGCGAGTTCGACGCCCGGCCGGGGAGAATCCCACATGGTGGGCAGACCTCTCCTGCCTTGCCTGCTGCTCCCCTCAGCAGTGTGTTTCTGATCTGCCTGTTCTGCTCCCCACTCTGTCTCTGGTGAACCCTCTCGCCGCCCACGCCTCTGGCCTGTACCCCAGCTTGTATGTATAAATAAATCTTAAAAAAAAAAAAGTTAAAAAAAAAAAAGAACCCGCAAAGACAGCACCACCAATAGCAGTAGCAGCGACCACCTTTTAAGTTTTTGATTGAAGTACCACGGTTTACGTGGTTGCTAGGGGAGGGTCGGCCCTCAGGCGAGGTGCCACAGCACACCACCTCCTGCATAGTCACTGCGCTCCCTCCCCCCTTGGTTTGCTTCCCTCCCCCGGAGGCCTGAGCTCTATGTGTGATCAGCTTCAAGCGTTCAGTTTGAAGTTTGACTTTATCTGACCCTTTGTTTGGTTTCTCTATATTCCATCCAGTGTTTGTCTTTCTCCTTCTGGTTTGTTCCACTTAGCATAATCGCTTCCAGCAGGGAAGGGCTCCCCAAATGGCCTGAGGTTTTTTCATGGCTGAGTAGTATTCCACTCTGTGTGTGTGTGTGTGTGTGTGTGTGTGTGTGTGTGTGTGTGTATGTGTATTCGTATTTATACACACATACCCTTTTGCGGGCACTTAGGTTGTTTCCATAGCTTGGCTATTGTAAATAGTGCACCCGTAAATATGGAGGGCAGGTTTCCTTTCGAATAGTGTTTTTGTGTTCTTTGGGTGAGAATTACTGGGTCGTACGGCAGAGCCATTGTTAGTCTTTTCAGAAGCCTCCACACTGTTTTCAGCAGGGGCCGGACAGCCCACATCCCCACCAACACATCCTCACCAACACTGTTCCTGGTCTCCTTGAGCTGGACCATTCTCACAGGTGTGAGGTGGTCTCTCATTGTGGTTTTGATTTGCGTTTCCCTGATGATATGTGATATGAGCTTTTTTTTTTTCATGTACCTGCAATCCCATCTGTTCTGTGTCTTTGGAGAAGTGCCGGTTTAGCTCTCCTGCCTCTTTTTTGATGGGGTTTGACCACCGTTTCCCCAATTTATCTTGAGATAAAATTCATGTAACATATCATTCTAGCCATTTCAGTAGTGCACAATGCTGCAGTTTTCAGTGACCCGCAGAGCTGCGCGGCCATCACCACTGACGCCAGACGCTGTGCTCTCATGGACCGGGGGGAGGACTGGCACCCGGCACCGGTCACGCCTCAAGCCCACTCCCTGCAGCCCACGCCGCCTCCAGTCTGCTTCCCGTGGACGTGGACTTGGCCTTCCTGAACATTTCCTGGAACTGGAATCATACATACAATATTGGCCTTCGGTGTCTGGCTTCTGTCGGGGTGCAGGAGAACCTGCCTCCACCCCTCGGTTCTTTCTGAGCTGACAAGCAGACAAACTGACACCAGAAAGAGCAGCAGGAGAAAAAGACCAAACTGATGGCCACCATAGGGAGGATTTACATGGTGGAAAATTCTAAAGTCAATGGGACAAACAGGGTTTGTGTCCTGAGTTGGGGAGTGGGCTAGGAGCCTGGGGAGCCAAGGAAAGGGGAGTTCACATGATGATGGGGGAGACGCCAGATGACAGAACCTGCCTCCGGACATTTGTCCTGCCTGAAGAGCGGTTTCGCCCATGAAAAGGCTACTTCTGGAGATGTTTCTAGTCGAGAGAGTCTGCGTGAAGGTCACGGTAAGCTTCTCCTGACACCTACAGGGCCTCAGTTAACCTTCGTCCCACAAACCAAGATGACGTCTATTAGAAAGAGCCTGTTCTGGACATCTTGGGAAAAACCTCTGAATATTGGGGGAGGCTGACCCTTATTTCCGCTAGCACCCTGATTTTGAGATTGCTTACTGGGCACGGCTCTCCATTTCAAATGATGATGAAAATATTTTGGAAGTAGAGATGATGGCTGCAGAATATTATGACTCTACTAAATGCCACACTTCAAAATGCTTAATTCTATATGTCAAGTGAATTTTGGCTCCATTAAAAAGAGAAGTTAAAAGAATTTCAAAGTATATACCTCCCCTTTGACTCAGCAACTCCACTTTGGGAACCCCCAACGGTCCGCATGAACACACAGGAGTCAAGGTGTCTACGGGCTGGCTGCTGTGTGATGTTTAAAGATTAGACTACTACGGGGCCTCCCTGGTGGCGCAGGGGTAAAGTCTCAGGGCTGTTGAGCTGTCAGCAGCTACTGCAGCATGAGTGTGATCCCTGGCCAGGGAGATGACCCACACAGCGCAGCAGACTTCTCCTGCCTCACCTGCTGCTCCCCTCAGCAGCGATTTCAGTGGATCTGCCTGTTCTGCTCCCCATTCTGTCTCTGGGGAATCCTCTCACCTCCCTGTAACTCTGGCCTGCACCCCAGTTCTTGTATGCATACATAAATAAAAATTAATCTTAAAAAAAGATATTAGGGGACCTCCTTGGTAGCGCAGCGGTTAAGTGCTGTGCTGTGGAGCTGTCGGCAGCAGCAACATGAGTTTGATGCCCGGCCGGGGAGCTTCTCACATGGTGCAGTGGACCTCTCCTGCCTCGCCCGCTGCTCCCCTCAGCAGTGTATTTCTGATCTGCCTGTTCTGCTCCCCACTCTGTCTCTGGTGAACCCTCTCACTGCCCCACGCCTCTGGCCTGTACCCCAGCTTGTATGCATAAATAAATAAATCTTTTGAAAAAAGAGAGTAGACTAATAGACACAGCCTCATTGCCCATCAGCAGGGGCCAGTGAGTAAAGGCTGCACATCTGAGGGTGTGCGGTGGGCAGGCGGGAAGGAAGTGTCCACCCCACGCTAGTGGCCTGGCTGAGGTGGCATGGAGAGGGTGGTGGGCTGCCTGCAACATGGTGGGACCAGCTTGGCAGGCATGAGGGCTGGTCTGCTGGAGGCCCATTCTGGGCTTGGATGAATCCTGTTCCGGAGGGAGACCAGAGGGAGGGTCTGTGAACCATAAGGGAGTTCATGTGATGTTTTAATCTCGTCCTGAACGACTCCTTAATCTTAATGGGTAATATCCAGTGTCCACACGTGGCCAGGGGATTCCTGCCCAGGGCAGACCTCTGACTGCACTGGGACAGTGTTGGGGGCAGTGATTTCATCAGTCCACGAGTGTAGATGCCCTTAGCGCTCCATCCCTACCAGAACAGTCTCAGCTGTGTCAAAGACACACACAGGGCATTTGCTGAAGTATTGTTGGCAGCAGAAAAATACAGGAATTGGGCAGCCCTCCTGCCCGCCTGGGTCCGTGCAGGCGCCTTTTTCTCCCTTTCCTAATAAGCCTGTCCTTTTTAAAACGTAGCCTTCCCACACACATAGGAAATGTCAATGGGGAAACGGTTAGGAAGACAAAGCAGACCACTCAATGGGGCACGCAGCGCTTGAGAAGCACGAGACGGTGCCACATACGCTGCTATTAAAAGGGGATTTTGAAATAGTAAGGGAAGAAAAGCTAGGTATAGATCTCTTTGCCTCTCAGTTCCGGGGAAAACCGGTCCAATCCACACACAGAAATTCTGAAGAGATGCCACTCCGTCTTCGCCCCGGCTCTCTCGGGAGGAAGAAAGGGACGAGCGGGATGGAAACGCTTTGAAGGGTGACTTCCAAATCTCCTGTCTATGCTTCTGAATGTTCATTTTTTTCACAGTGGACATGCTTTACTTAACTTCAAAAAGTAAACGGAACGAAGCAGAGCTACCTGATCCCCTGCAGCGCTGTGGGGTGAAAGAAGCTACAACGAGGCTCCCGGAACGCTCCGCCCGTGCGCAGCGGCCGCTGTCTGGGGGCGACGCGGCGGGCTCGGGGGGGGGGGGGGGGTCCCGCACGTGCAGAGGGCACTGGCCGCCGCGGACCCCAAGCCGGCCAGTCGCGCCGCCCCGCATCCTGCCCGCGCGGCGCCCGGGGCGAGCGTCCGTACAGCGCCTTGGGGCTCGGCCCGGACGAGCCTGACAGGCCCCGGGGTCTGGGCGGCTGGCGAGTGCCCCTGGCGCAGGGAAACCCGAGGTCGCGGCCCGGGCCGGCCGCGCCCCTGAGCTGTCCCGGCGGAGATCGCCGCTGGGTGGGGCTCCGCGACCACGCGGGCGAGGTTGCTTAGCAACCAACCTAGCGGCGGCCCGCACTGCGCACGCGTCCACGCCCGGCGGCCGGCACGGGCGGCGCGATTTGCGCACGCGCGGGCAGGGCCGCGGGGAGTTCGAGCTGGACGGTTGCTAGGGTGACAGGGATACAACATGGCGGCCGGATCCTAACGCTCTCCATCAGGGACCACCAAGGAGGTCCTCATTCCGGACCCTGCCTCAGAGGAGTGGAAGCCAGGGGACCACCCTTTCTGCCCCTTTTTTTCGCCGTCTCGTGTCTGCCAGGGGTTATCGCCAGTTTCCTCATCCAGGATGAAGAGTGCGTGGGGTCGGGGACTGAGGACAGGGGACAAGGGATGGGGCAGACGACGGGGTGGGGCCGAGACAAGGGGCAGGGGACGGGGGAATGAGAGGGGCCAGGGACAGGGGCTGTGGACAAGGGGCCAGGTGACAGGGACAGGCCAGGTGATCGGGACAGGTGACAGGGGATCGGCGGCAGCACGAGGGCCAGGGCCCCCCCTTCTGCGGTTGCTCGGCGGGCTGGGTCCCTGAATCTGGGGCTGTCAGAGCCGGCTTCGGGTTCGGGGCTGGTCTGCAGGTGGCGATCTCACCGCGCCCACCCGAGTCTCACCGAAGCACCTTTGGGTGTGAGGTTCTGTGTGAGTTTCCGGAGTCGGAGTCGAGGTTTTGTCTCTGTGTTTGTTTTTTAATTCTGAATTGAACGGAGGCTCTTTCTGGAAGGGTCCCCATCCTGTGGTGTGAGCGGTGACAGTGTGACTTCTGCCTCTGAATGACATCAGTTTTCTCAGCAACTGAGAGGAAAACTGGACGGTGTGTTTTACTTTTGGATACTTTTATAGGAATTTTGAAAACTCCTTTTAGTGAAACTTAAGAATGTTTCTGGGCAGTTGGGAAATGAAGTTGTCATCCTAACAAGTGTAACTGGGCAGAAAACATACCTGAGCTTGCATCTCTGAGCACAGCCCAAGGGCAACCAACTCGATTTTTCTTTGCACGTCTGTGCAGATGTCTCTGTCATCTGTGGTTGTGAGTGGAGGTTCGTGCGATGCCAGGTGTCCTGCAGTTAGGGCACTGTGGCCCCGCTGTCACTGGTAGTTCTGTGTGGTGTGGGCCGGGTGATGGAGATGTTTAAAAGGATTCTTCTTGTTCACCCTTTACAAGGCAACAAGGCATTCTTACTTACTTTTGTTGGAGATTATTGACACCCAAAGCAACAGGTGGAATACAAGGTCTACAAAAGGCTGAACACTTTTACTTATAAAGTAGACTTTGGACTTTTTTTTTTACCATATTCCTTTTTTTTTTTTCTAACCAACACCTGATTCTGAAAATTTCCTTTCTGAACTTTTTAATGAATTCCTCAAAACATACCTATGAAAGGGAAAACCTTCCATGTTCTGCAAGTGTAACATTTTGCTAATATAGCAGAGAGAATTTTAAAATTTAGCTGTTGTAGTTGCAGGGAATTTTAAACTTTCCGTTCCCTAGTAAATATCAGTATTTTTATTTTTTAAAGATTTATTTATTTATGCATTCAAGAACTGGGTGTAGGCCAGAGGTGTGGGGGGTGAGAGGACTCACCAGAGACAGAGTGGGGAGCAGAACAGGCAGATCCGGTGAAATCCACTGCTGAGGGGACCAGGGGGAGACAGGAGGGGTCTGCTGGCTGGGGATCCAACTCAGGCCGAAGTGGCTGGCCATAACTTAATAGCGTTGAGACTTAACCCCTGGGCACCAGGGAAGCCCCCATCTTCTATTTTTATAGATGCCATCACCTATCATTTTTTTCTCTTTAAACAAGAAAATAAATAAATGCTGGCTTCATGATAAATCCAAACAATGAAAGGTTTTAATCCACTCTCAGGGCCCCTCCCTACTTGGCAGAGTCAATCCTGGTTAAAAAGGAATATGGTAAAAAAAAAAATGTCCAAAGTCTACTATTTTTTCTGGTTATCGTGTGTGTGTGTGTGTGTGTGTGTGTGTGTGTGTGTGTGTGTGTGTGTGTGAGAGAGAGAGAGAGAGAGAGAGAGAGAAAACAGATGTTTATTTCTTAACAGATGCTCAAAACTAAATGGTGCCCGCGGGCCTGCGGTGCACTGACCCTGGGCTTCGGCGAGGAGGTGTGGACACGGTTTGAGCAGCTCCCCATGCTGAGCTGTGTTCCGAGCCATGCGCTTCGGGTTAAATTGCGCAGTCTAAATTTTGAAATTTCACTGATTTGTGGGTTAATTTATTTCCTTTTGTGTTTTCACGATGCTTGGTAAATCAGGTTGGTTTTCCTCACTCCACCTTCTGTGAAGGTCTGTGCGCTTGTTTGCTTTAATCCCCGGAGAGGGGAAAGGCGTGGCTCGGGGGGAGAGCTGTGCTTTGTGATCAGCCTCCTCTGTTCTTTCTGCTCCAGTGCTGGCAAAGCGTGTGGCTTCGCAGCACCTCACCTGCCTGGATTAAGGTCTCCAGAAGCCAGGCTTGAATACTAATGTCTGGGCTGGGGGCTTGGGCGTGACAATTTTTGCCTTTCACAAAAAGTGAATTTGACCTCCACATCAAGTGTCAAATATTAAGGTTTCGATTCCACTTAAAGCAGCCTTAGGTTGAGTAGGAGTGCATGGATTCGTAACTAGTACGAACCAGTCCATTTATCGTCCCTTTCCGGCCCCTTCTTGGTGCAGAGACGGCGCCTGTGTGCCCTTGAGTCTGGCTGTCCCTCTCATTGCAGTTTCTGCGTCTGTCCCGTTAGTGCGGGCTGGGCGCTTCTTACCTGCTCGGCTCTCGCAGGCTGCCCTCGCGTCGGGCCGTGCTTTGGGAGGGCCTCAGCACTTCCCGTCTGACTTTAAGGGCCTGTGGAAACGCGCCAGATCCTGCTGGAGAGAAAATAAAGATACTTTTCCCCGGTGTTGTGCCAGCCTGGCACCAGGGCAGGTTCCCTGTGACTCAGGCATATGGGTCAAGGATGCGCCCTGGAGCCTTGGTGGCTCTTAGGCTTTTCGTGATCTTTCCGCAGTGAGGCAGCCAGGTGCAGAGCAGGCGGGGGGCCAGGAGGCTGGCTGGTTTGCCCCCTGCAAACCTTCACTTTTTGGCCTCTCTGGTGTCATCTCGAGGCCTCTGCTGCTGCTGCTGCTGCCGCCTCCGACCCCGCCGCCTCTGTCGTGCTCCACTGGCTTCTGTGACGCCAGCCCAATAAAGCGTCTCCCCAAGCCGGGCGCCCACTCACGCACGCGCACGCCCCCACGAGGCGCACGTGCGAGACCGCAGCTGTCCCTCAGTAAACCTAATGGCGCCAGGGTGGAAAACCCGATGCCTCCTTTATTTACCCTGCAGCAGGTATTTTCTCACAGGGCTTTTCTCGCTCCTGCCTTCCATCCTTGTTTTATACCCAAACCTTTTGTCTGTTGGACAAGCCATGGGGGAAGCAAGTGACCCTGACCCACTACAGCCAGCGCAGGCCCTCGGAGCCGCACCGCGGACTGTGTGGTGTGGACAGCACGGTAACTGCGGGGCGGCTGTCCCCACGTCTCTGCTGTCTGGGGGACGCCAGGGAGCAAGGTGCGCCCCCCCGGCTTGCTGCTCGTCCACACAACACCGGCCCGTGGCCCTGGGCACCTCTCCTGCAAAGCAGCCTTTTGGGGTACAGGTGTCACCTGAGCCCATTCTGCCATACCTGTGGGACTCGGGCGAAGGGAGCCAATGTGAACATGCGGACGCGCACACGCTCTGCACCCCCGCGAGCCCCGAGAGGCTATGTCTTCTGGCGGTGCCCACGGAACGTGGCGGGCTAATTTAGTGGCAAATGGAGGGAGAATCTCAGGCAAATACTAACATGGTCAGGAAAATGCTGTTGATTAAACGTTTGGGACAAGTCACCGAATGGCGAAGAGTTGATTCTGTGAAATCTTGCAATTCTCGGAAGCCCGTTATTCTGTTAGTTGGCTTTATAAATGATGCTATTACTTACCAGGTCAATTGGGGTAGTGCTCAATTGGTGCTGTAGTGGATAAACCCCCAAATCTCAGGGGCGTGGCACGAGGAAGCAGCCCACCTGCGCCATGCAGGCCACACGGGCACCGGAGGGAGGCTGCCCGGCTCCCCCGGGGCCGCACCTCCCGGTCACTCTCCTCCAGCTGGTCGGAACGTGGCGCCAGGCGGGAGGCTCACACGCTGGAGGGTCTGTTGTTGCTGTTTGTTTCATCACGGAAAACGCACGCGTGCCGGAAAGAGAAAATAACAGTGTGAGCCTCACGTGTGTCTCTGGGCCCGTTCAATGAGTGAGCGACAATGGTCATGCCCACCCCAGAGCGATTGTTCCTGGAGTCTTTAGTGCTTGCCTTTGCTTTCTCAGTAAAGTCGGGCTCTCCTTGTGGAACACGGCTAAGTTAGACAATGAGACGCCTGTAATCTCCACCCCAAGAGAGACACTGTGTGTGTGTGTGTGACTGAGGACATTATTTTAAGGCTCTGTCTGTGTCATCTTTGAAAGGTAGTCTGTTCCACACTTAATTTATCCAGCTCCGCACTGGGCCTCTGGGTCACCAGAGGGTCTCCATGATGTCGTGTCGCCCCCATTCTCATGTCATAGACCTGAGCAAGTGCTTCACCGGCTCAGCTCTAGAATCAAGTCGCTGGGGCAGGGCGGGCGAGCCTTGAGGATGAGCAGTGTCTCCAGCGGCCCTTGGGGGGCGCTCTGCCGGTCTGCGTGTCTGCAGCAGCGGATGGAGATGCAGGCGTATCTCAGAACAAACCGCCAACGTCCTGTCACATCACCTGGAAATTCTTCAATATTCCCTACTACAAGATAAAGATTTTTCTCACTTTCAAATGCATCACTTCTAAAAAACATCGCTTCCAAAAAACAGAGCCCTTTGGCTCTCAGTGTGAAAAGCAGCTGTCTAAAGGTGTTGAGAGAAAGCCCCCGCCGCCCTGTTTTGTGCTGAGGGGGGGCTTGGGACCCCAGGGCTGTTTTGGTTCGGGCTGTTTCTGCAGCAGAAACCGAAGGTTAACAGACTTCTGGTCAGTTCCACACACAATGCTCTCTCTACACACTCTGTGCGCCAACTTGTTTCCTCTTGGTCTGGTCCAGACTCACTCTCTGGGTCTCAGGCCGCCCCCTCGGGGGTCTCTGAAGCAGGCAGTGCCTGGGCCCGGGGCCTCCTTCCGGGGTCTTTGCTGCAAGGCTCACAGACTGCTTTCTGTAAAGAGTTTATGTTTTGCAGTCTTATTCTCCTATAATTTGGGCTGTAGAAGTTTTTCCAACCTGATGAGATTTTACATTCCAGAACATTTCTGGAATGTTCTCATTCCTTTCATTTCTGCTTGAAAAGTAACAGTTCTCTCCTGAGTCGTTTTTGTCTTGAAATACCTAGCTGAGGCAGAAATGACGCCGGGAGGATCCCCCATGCTCTGCTGTTCTGACCTTCTTGCCACTTTCCCAGGGCCAGGGGGCACAGAGATACCAGGCCTCTGGGGGGCGGCGGTCACCGCAGGCCACGTCCATGTGCCAAATTTGCCATCTCGCCCTTGGTGTTCAGCCTGCGAGCTGCCGCTTGGGTGGGTCTTTGGTTTTGTTACCCCAGTTCAAGACACTCATTTCTGCGTTTTCGGGAAAGCAGGAACTACTCCAGGTATCTTGTGCAGGAGGGGACTTAATACAGTGAATTAGAGGTGAACGCAACCATTAGCTGTATCGGGGTACGGGGGCGATGGTGCCTGTAGCACTCGGAAAATCAGGAAATGCAAGAACTGCAGGGCCGGGCCTCGGGTCAGCAGGTTGGACCTGGGGGGATGACTTCCGGGGTGTCAAGGCCTCCCCGTGCCTGTGCCGAGTCTGCTCTGGCTGGAGCACCCTCTGCTCTGCGGCTTCCCAGCTGGCTGGCTTAGTCAGGCGGTGTGTTCCCTGCTCTCCGAGGAGGAGCCGGCCGGGGGACCGCGGTGCTGCCACACGCGCCGGCTTCTGTTGAAACGAGGTGACGTGGAACTGCAGAAATGGGGGAGCCCCCGCAGCCTCCTGGGGCCAGGTGATCCCACAGGCGAGAAAGTGGCAGTCTGCAGGGGGTGCAGAAGATGCACGTGTGCGGGGCCTAGTTTTATGAGTGTCTTTCCTTGCAGACTACAAAGCGATCGCCAAAATAGGAGAGGGAACGTTTTCCGAAGTTATGAAGATGCAGAGCCTGCGGGATGGAAACTTCTACGCCTGTAAGCAGATGAAGCAGCACTTCGACAGGTGGGCAGGGTCGGCGCACAGGGGGCCTGCGGGGAGACGGGCCTCGCCCCCTGAGTTCAGTCAGACGTCTCCGGGTGGCCCTGCTGCGTGCACTGGGCTTTTACAAACAGCGTCGCCGGGAAGGACGAGAGGTCCTGGTGGTCTCACTCACCGGCGTCCGTGAACACCCTGAGGAACTGTCCGCTGGGACCTGGAGGGCGCTGCTCCCGGCTGGCGGCCCTCACGCTGCGGCGCCTGATCCAGGGCCGCGTCCGACGGCCTCCAGCGCGGGCGGTAGATGCTGGCTCCAGGCAGCTGGCAACTCCTTGGGGAGGAGATTCGCTGAAGCCTCTGGATACCAGGAGTAAACGCTGGCCTGTGCGCCCCCGCAGCGCATGCCGGCCCTGGGCTGGGCTGGCCCCGGCCTAGCGCTCACACTCTAGTGCGGAAACTGCCCTCGAGCTGGAGCGGCCCCTGTGGAGGACAGTGGACTCTCCTCACGGCCCCAGGGCCCAGGCCAGGGCGCCGGCCAGGGAGCGCCCGGACCAGTCACTCTGCGTCCCGGGGGCCGAGCCAGGCCCCAGCGTGCGGTGGGCAACCGCCCTCCAGCCTGGGCCCGCAGCCCTGGTGCTGGCCGCCCTCATCTCCCCGGCTCCCCAGCTCTAAGCCTCCTCAGGCAGTGCTGCCCAAGACGCACCCCAGGCCCAGAGAAGTCGGGGCGGGGGCGGCTGCCGGCCAGCCGGACCGCTGTCCTTTGGTGGACAGAGGAAGGCCCGTGAGCTCTCGGTAGTGACCGGGGCAGGGCAGCGGCCCCGAGCGGGCCTCGAGTGTGGGCTGTCTCCCCCACAGCATTGAGCAAGTGAACAACCTGCGAGAGATCCAAGCCCTGAGGCGCCTGAATCCACACCCCAACATCCTCACCCTGCACGAAGTGGTTTTGTGAGTATATCCGGGGCCTGGAAAGCTGGGGTTTGGTTGCTGACCCAACCTCCATTTGAGAGGGCGCAGCACAGCGTGGCCGGCCCCAAGGGTCTGCTCGCAGCTTGAGGGGACGGTTCTCATTTAGGGCACAGTGCATCTGCCCCCCCCCAGGGAAGAGCCTCTGGGGGCTGCCACTTCTACCTCAGCAGGCCCCTCCTGCAGCTCAGCTGGCCTCGCCTGGAAGGGGCGGGGGCGGGGGGTGTCGAGAACCAGGCCCAAGGCCCTGCCGCCACCCGAGAGGGGGCCCGCCCAGCAGCTGCCGCTCTGCCAGGGCTGTCAGCCTTGCTCACCACGGGGGGCGTCACCCGAGGGGCACCCCCTGTCCTGGCCGTAGACCCCCCAGAAGGCCGCGCAGCTGGCCCTCCATTGCTGGCGGCCCTGAGGGCACTCTGGGCCCGCAGCCGGCCTGGGGATGGGGCTCCGGGCCTTGGACCATGCAAGGCAGCAGCCTCGAGCGGCCTCGGCCTTTAGGCCCAGCCGGAAGACGGCAGTCTCTGGCGTTCAAGCACGGCAGATCTCACGCAGAGGGCTGAATGGTTTGACATTCAAACTGCAGCGCACAGCTGTGTGGCCTGCGGCCCACAGTGTCCCGAGCACCCTCCAGGCCGGGCGAGCCTGGTGCTTCCCGGCCTGTGGCCACCCCTCACACCTGAGGGGGCGCGGGCGCCTCCCCGGGAGGGTGTCTGTGGCGCTCAGGAGAAGCTCAGGGGCCTGTCCAGGGCGAGCTCCGGGGCGAGGCTGGGCCCCGTTGTCTCGCCCTCCTGGCCGCGTTCGGGTCTCTGCTGCCCCCACTGTGGTCGCGGAGCAGGCGTGGGTCCCTTCTGGCTCCCGCCCAGGGCGTCTGCGCTCTGCTGATAGTTAACCTTGTATTTCCGAGGTGTCTCTTTCAAAGGGGGGACGGGTTGAGGGTTTTTACTTAAGGGGCCGTTTTACTATTACTTTTAATCACCTCTACCTGAAGTGCTGACTAAAGATCGAAACTTCAGTTTCACTCTTCGCACTCGGGTCTCTCTCTGCCCTGGGAGTGCTCTGTGCGTACCAGGGATGTTTACAAATGAGTTAAATGTCTGATTATGTTTCCCAAGATGAGAAGGACCATTTAAAAAACCTGCTTTCTTCTCCAGTGACAGAAAATCTGGTTCTCTTGCACTAATATGTGAACTAATGGACATGAATATTTATGAGCTAATCCGAGGTAAGCCTGTCGGCCGCGCCGCCCAGCCCGGCGGGCTCTGTGGTGCAGGAGACCCCGCACGAGGGGGCCGCTCCCCGCCCGCCCCCAGAACGCAGCCCAGGGCAGGGATCGGGGCGCAGCGTGGCCGCCTGGGCAGGGGCTCCGTCGCTGCTGGGCCCGCCCGCTCCGGGCGCCCCTGCAGCCCCCCGCCGCCCCCATTCTGTCCTGGCCCAAAAGGAGCCAGAGCGGCCCCGGCTGTCCAGGCCCCCGGACGGCCTGGCCTGAACAGCGAGACGCTGTTGAGGAAAGCGATGGCCTGGGCCGGGGCAGAGGGTGGCCCCAGAGTGGGTCCCCGGGGGCCGGCCGCACAGTGGCCTTAGAGGTTGGGACCCATGAGCCTTGGAGTGGCCGGGAGGGGCCTGGACGTCAGCCCCGGGCGTGGGCTCCTCTGCCCGACGTGGGAGACACCAGCAGGGGCCCAGAGGGAACCAGCCTGACCGGGCGGGGCCGGACCCCGCTGCTGACCGTGCGGCACCCAGGAAGTGACTCGTGGGTGACGAGCCCGCCGGCACGCCCCCCACATCTGCAAAGTCTCGGTAAAAGTTTTGGAACAAAACATTTCTGGGTCATCTTGGGACACGGGCGAGGCCCTCCCGGGGTGGGGCGGCGTCTGTCAGCCCAGACCGCGCGCGTCGGGCTCTCACCCGGTGCCGGTCCAGCCTGTGTTGAGCGTGGCTCTGCCTGAACCACCTGGTTTCTTGGTTAAAAACCTACTGAAACAGCTGCCAGCACGAGGGAGCCCGGCAGCCAGCAGCCCCAGGCGCCAGGTGGCCGGGCGGCCTCGGGGCACGAGGAGCAGCCGGCCTTGACCCCAGCGCGGTGGAGCAGGGGGCCCAGGAGGGCCGTGGTGCGCCGCCTGGCTGTTGCCTTGAGATCCTCATCTCAGCTGATTACAGTTTTTCGGTCAAGAGGTGCCCCGGGGCGCTGGGGTCGGCGCCGAACAGCCGCTGACTGAGGCGGGGTCTGGCGACCTCTCAGACCCTCCCCGCCGCGGGCTTCGCGCTCTGCCCTGGCCAGCGGCCCTCAGGCCGGCACAGGGGCCACACGCCCCGGATGCTCCCTTCCTCTCCGGGGCGTCCCCGGCCGGCGCCCGGCCTCCAGGGGCCTTGCCGCGTCTCCCCGCCGGGCGCTGCAGGGGCCTGGCCGCGGCTTCCGAGAGTGTGAGGCCATGAGACTCGCGGGGAGGAGCGTCCTGGCCAGGCCCTGTGCACTCAGACGTCAGAGCAGCTTCGTTTAGAAAATATCCTCGATTCCCGGCGGGAGGGGAACCGTGTAGCCGGAGCCACTTCTTTCCACATCTGCCTGCAGAGAGGCTCACGGTCTCTCCGTGCTGAGGGGACACAGCCACGCTGACGATGAGGGGCCTCACCCCCAACAGCCGTCGACGGCCAGGGGCTCCCCCGGACACGCAGGCAGGGAGGGCCCGAGTGACGGGCCAACGTGGGCCCAGCCCCCCGACCTCAGGCTTGTTAAAATGGAAAAGGCTCGAGAATGGGCCGCGCGGTGGTCCAGGCCCGGTGACCGCAGCGCGGGGACTACTGGGGACCCTCGGCAGGAAGCAGCTGCTGTCCCCCGCGTGCGGTCCTGTGGGGCAGAGGGAGGGAATGGAGGCCGAGAGCCCACTGCGCCGGCAGGCCCCAGGGGCCACTGCCACCCTGCCCCGTGGGCACGGCCACCTCTCGGGGGGCCGGGGGGCTTCGAGGGTGAAATGCGGACCCAGCGGCGTCCCTGCAGAGCACAGAGCCGGACAGAGGCCCCGCGTGCCCCTTGCCGCCGCCTCCCAGGGCCTCGCGCCGACTAGCTCCACCGGGGCGCGAGCAGCCTCCGCGCATGGCGGGGTGTCGCTGGCGTTGACTGCCGGCTCGAGAGCTGGGGGGCGGGTCGTGCACGCCCGTCCGCGGGCGCCAAGGGGCAGGGACCCGGCGCACCCGCCCCAGCTCGGGCTCTTGGCATCCAGGTGTGGGGCCTGCTGCAGAGAGACTGCGGCGGCACTGCGAGGAGTCGTTTGGGGGACGTTGTCTCCGCCCAGCAGGGGTCGGGCCAGGCGAGGCGGCAGCGGGCTGGGGCGCTGCTGGGCTGGGGGTGTGGGGCCAGGAGGAGCCCAGGACAGGACTGGGGGCGGGTGCCACACGGGCCAGTGCAGCGGCCCCACCGTGAGGTCAGAGGTCAGGGTGGCGGAGCCTGAGAGGGAGACTGGGGGGAATGAGGGGGAGGGGGCCGGCAGGGGCCGGAGAAGCTCTCCGCCTCGCGGAGGGCTCTCCACGTTCAGAGGGCGGCGCTGCAGGCTGCAGAGCGCGGCGGGGGAGTTCTTTGCCTGTGTTAGAGCTCTCGGCGGAACACCAGTTTTAGGGCCCCTCTTCCTGATGCGCTGCAGACGGGCCCTCTGCAGGACAGAATACAGGTCAGCCACCAGGAAACGGCCGGCGACGTCCAGCCGCCTTGACGCCGCTCTTGCTCCTCGCGCCCCCAGACCCGCTGCTTGGAGCAGCCCTTCTCGGGGAGGCGGCAGCCTGCGGGCCGGAGGGGCGAGGCCCCGCGGAGGGGAAGGCGGCCGAGTGGCCGGGAGGCCTGGAGAAACGCGTGGGCTTCTCGGGCGTGGGCTCCAGGGTCATGGGGTCGGGCCACCGGGCAGGGTGCTGAGAACAGGGGCGCCCCCGGTGCAGGCCACCTCTGCACCCTCGGTGGGCGCTTCCCCCTCACCTCAGAACTCGGCCCGAATCATCGTCTGCAAGTGGTCCCGCTGGGGCAGAAACAGCCCCCCTGGACCCCGCTGCGAGGCCTGAGGGGTGGCTGGCCGGGCGGGCAGTGCACACGCCTGGGGGCCGGGGCGGGGCACCACTTTGCCGCTGCCCTGCTGGGCGGAGGCCAGGGAGGCTCCGGAGCCCGCGGCTGTGGCCGCAGAAGCAGCTTAGCCCCAGCCTGTGGTGTGCCCAGCCCCGGGCTCCTGCGTGGGCAGCTGCAGGGACTGGGCGTTGGCCAGGCAGGGCTGGTCAGGCGGGTTGGACGGTAGCGGCGTCCGCTGTCTGGTTGGGCTGTTTCCGCGGTGCTGGTGTTTCCGTCGCGAAGGCCGGTCGCTGTGCCGCCGCCCGGGAGCCCGCGGCGTGCTGGACGCACCTGCCGCCTCGCTGCTCACGTGCCGCCTCACTGGGCCGCGCTGCCTGCCCGCGTGTCCTCCGAGTGTCCACATGGCCCCGGGCGGCATGGGCGGCACGGGCGCCGGGCACCGCCTGGGCGACGCGTGGCGAGCTCGGCCGTGCCAGCACGGAGGGAGGGCCTGGCCGGCCGCTCCTGCAGAGGAGGCCCGCGGGGGGGAGTGCTCAGGCCTCCCGGGACACTGAGGCCGCGAGCCTCGGGCTCCTGCCGTCCCTCCGCCGCCCTCCTCTCCTGGCTGACCCGGACTCCCAGGTCTCGCCTCCCCGGAAGCCGAGTCCCAGCCACGGGCTGCCTGGGGGCCCGCTGCCCCCGCCCCCGGGTCCCCCAGGGCTGTTGTGACACAGACGCCCCAAGAGAAGCCCGCGATGTCCAGCAGGCGCGGAGGAGGAAAGGGCAGCGAGCTCTGCGCGGGGGCAGCGCGCCGGGCGCAGGCAGGTCGGGCGTCCAGCGGGCAAGTCCCTCGGACTGCGACGTCACCAGTGCGGCGGTCACTCTCCGAGAGCCTCCGAGAGCCTCCGAGGGGACTGCCAGGCCGAGGTGAAGGGGACAGGACAGCTGAGTCCAACGACGGCCCCGTGGTGGCGCCGCCCTGGGCCGTGTCCACCCGTCTCGGGGCGTCCGGCGGGTCTGGCCGCAGGCCAGGTCCTGGACTCGGGAGCACGAACCCCTGGCGGCAGCTGCTCCGCCGCTCCGACGGGGCCCACGCAGAGCCTCCGGGGCGGGGTGGGAGTGGCGCGTCCTCACCCCCAGGGCTGTGCAGCGGGGCGCCGTGGAGGGGGACGCCCCCAGCAGGGTGGCCGCGGGCAAGGCGTCCCACCCCCGGCTGCAGGGCCCGGGTGCGGCCTTGGGGGGCGTCCTGGTGATGACGAAGCTGGATGGGGTGGGCGTTCCCAGGTCACGTCGCTGTGCCGCCCGGGCCGGCACCATCACGGGGCAGGCGCAGAGCCCCGCGGCTCCGGCTGTGGCGGCACAAGCAAAGGGGGTGGGGTGGGTGGGGGTGACTGTCCCCGGGAGGGGGCCAGCCCGGGCTGAGCTGGGGGCGCGTGAGGGGCAGCAGAGGGGGTGCCCCGGCGGGAGGCGCGGCAGAGACGGCCGCCTCCCCTCCCTCTGGTGAGGGCTCCCACGAAATGGCCGCTCCTCGGGCGGGGGCCTGGCGACTCTCCCTTTGATTCTTGAACTTGAACTCGGGAAAACTGCTGGGCCAAGCGACGTGAAACCATCAAAAGGGGACGGCGTCACAGACAAGCCGGGGCCTCGGGCGTCTCCGGCCGTCCTCCCCGTCCGGGCCACAGACACCGCGTCCGTGGGGGGGCCGAGAACACCTTCGGTGGGGGGGGGACGGCCGCAGACCCCTGGCAGGCGAGCCTCGGGGCCTTTGGGGCCGGCGGCTTCGCGGAGTTCACACTGACCCACCGGAGACACACGCCGTTGGGGCCAGAGCCGAGTGGAGCGCGCCACCGTCGGGATTGCTGGCGCCGGCCGCTCTGGGGCTCGGGCGCCCGCTGCCTCCTGCCCTCGGGCCGGGGCGCGGCTCTGGCTGCGGGGGGGGGGGGGTTCCTAGAGGAAGCTGCGGGTCACAGGTCACCAGATAAAGTGGATTCTACTGAGCTCGAGGCGGGTCCGTGCGGCCGGTGACTGGCTCTGTGCTCCGCCACGCAGGGAGAAGGCACCCGCTGCCCGAGAGGAAAGTCGTGCTGTACATGTACCAGCTGTGCCAGTCCCTGGACCACATGCACAGGTGGGCGCGGGCTGGCCGCTGCGCGCCCGCCATGGGGGGACTTGAAGAACGAGCGGCCGCTCATCCTGTCCTCCTTTTATATCGAACGCAGAAATGGAATATTTCACAGAGATGTAAAACCAGAAAATATATTGATAAAGGTAAGAAGCTTCTTCCGAGACTCGGCATCGGGCGAAGGCGAATCTCTCGCCCGCCCAGAGCGCTGGGCCCCGATCTGGGCGCCGCGGTTGGTTGCAGTTGCCTTTTTCCCCGGTTTGGAAAAAACTGGCCACTTCCTAAATGTCACCAGCATGAGTGCACAGTGGGGAGAAAACATTCGCAGGCGGCTTCTCGGGGGACAGAAAACGGGCTCCGCGCCGGCCCGGTCCGCCGGCAGGGTGACGCCCCGGCCTCCCACAATCAAGGCAGCAACCCCGCCAGGGACCCCCCCGCACCCCCCCCACCCTCGGGTCAGTGAGCGCCCCGCGCCCCGCAGCAGGACGTCCTGAAGCTGGGGGACTTCGGCTCCTGCCGGAGTGTGTACTCGAAGCAGCCGTACACGGAGTACATCTCCACCCGCTGGTACCGGGCGCCCGAGTGCCTGCTCACCGACGGCTTCTACTCCTACAAGATGGACCTCTGGAGCGCCGGCTGCGTGTTCTACGAGATCACCAGGTGGGGCTCCTCCCTGCCCCCCGCGGAGAACCCCACGCTCGGCCACTCCTTGCCCCTGTGCCGGGCGGGGCTCGCGGGCCGGCCAGTGGGCGGCTGGGGTGGGCCGGGGCCCCGAGGGGGTGCGCTGGGCTCAGGTTGGTCTCTGACCCCTCAGGGGTACAGTGGGGCTGTGGGAAGCCCGGCCCCCTGCGGTGCCCTGGGGGCGAGGGGGAGGGCTTGGCCCCTCAGGGCTATGGGGTACGGGCTAAGGGAGCGGACCTGCCGTCTGGGTGACTCGCGCCTCGGCCCGCTCGGCTTCGGCCCTGGCCACACCTCAGCCAGGCCCTCGAGACTGTGCCCCTGGGAAGCTGGCTGCGGTTTCATGGAAGCTGAGGTGCCACCAGTCACCAGTCCTCAGGGGCCGAGTCCCGGGGTTAATCAGGGAGGGCGAAGGGCGCCATGCTGAGGCCAGCATCTGGGCCCAGGCGGGCAGCCTCGGGCGCCATCCCAGCTGTGCCGGGCCTCGTGCTGGCCCCCCACTTCAGAGCTGCTCAGCCCCCATGTTTCCGCCTCCCTGCAGCCCCGGGACTTCCTGTGGCTTGCGACATGCTCTGATTTATCTATATAGACCTAAGGTCTCTCGTCCACAGTTCTAAAATCCACAGAAGTTCCAAAAACCACGTTTCTGGGAACCCCCTTATTGACCAAAGCCGACCTGGTCAGCCCCAAACCTTTGTCCACAAAGCTGGCCTGGGCGCAAGAGGCCGGCGCGGGCCCAGTCGGGGGGACAGCCTGCCCCCAGGGGGCGGGAGCAGGAAGGCCACATGGGGAGGGGCACGGCCACTGCTGGCTTGCCCCGGAGTCTCCGTGTGCCGTCTGCCCGGCAGTGGACGCTGAAGGCTGGAGGCCAGGCCCGGCCTCACCGCAGCCCCACACCCCCAGCCTGCAGCCCCTCTTCCCCGGAGCCAACGAGCTGGACCAGATCTCAAAAATCCACGATGTCATTGGCACGCCGGCTGAGAAGACCCTCACCAAGTTCAAACAGTAAGAGCGCGTCCCCCTCGGCACTGGGGGCCCCCTGTGGCCGGGCAGCCCCTCCCCTGGATGCCCACAAGTGGGGCGGGGGGCAGCCCCTCCTGGGGCCCAAGTCCCCACGGTCTTGCCGAGGCCTTGTGCTGGAGCCCAGGGCCCGGGGCGCCCCGGGACTTGGGGGTCTGCCTTCCCCGAGGCCCCCACAGCAGCACCCACAGCTGTTTAGGATTCTTTTGCTTTTTTAAAGCTTTATTTATTTCCTCCTTCTCAGCTGAGAACGTGAAAGTCGTTTTCTTCTGGGAAAAGTAGTTTCCTTACGATTATAGCGTAATGGATTCCAGCACCCCCTACTTTTTAAATACACTTCCTCTTTTAGAGCAGTTTGGGGTCACAGAAAAATGGAGTGGAGAGTAGCCCAGGGGAACCCCTGCCCCGGCCCCAGGCGCGCCCCCCCAGCGGGAGTCCACAGGCACCCCCGGCAGCGGCCCCTCAGGCTAGACGTGACCCTCAGGCAGGCCCTGCGGCTTCAGGACGGGGGCCAGCGTGCCCCGAATAACGGCGCGATCGTCTGTTGTCGTTGGGCTTTTAATACAGGTCGAGAGCTATGAGTTTTGATTTTCCTTTTAAAAAGGGATCGGGAATACCTTTCCCGACAGCCGGTCTGTCCCCGCAATGCCTCTCCCTCCTGCGCGCGATGGTGGCCTATGACCCCGACGAGAGAATCACCGCCCGCCAGGCGCTGCAGCACCCCTACTTCCAAGAGCAGAGGTAGGCGGGGGCTGGCTGCGGGGTCTCCCCTGGTGTCTCCTCCCCGGAGGAGGCGGTGCCGGCAGGGGCGGGCAGGGTGCTCTGGGCCTGGCTCTCGGGCGGCAGCTGGCGCTGGGGCGCCGTCAGGGCGGGGGCTGTGGCTGGAGAGAGGAGGAAAAGGCTCCTGCTCAGAGGCCGTGTGGGGGGGTGGAGGCCGCAGGACAGACGCGAGGTGTCCCCACTGTCCTCCTCCCCAGGGCGGCCGAGAAGCAGGCTTCGGCCAGCCACAGGAGAGCCTTCTTCCCAGAGCGCCCCGCCGCCCCGGAGCTCCTCAGCAGCGGCTGGCGCCCCCCACAGGAGGGCAGGAAGCAGGTATGAGTGAGAGGGAGCCGGCCGCCCCCGCCCCCGGGCCTCGGACCACCCTGAGCGGCCACGGAGCAGCGACTGGCCCGGCCCTCTCCGCGCGGCCCCGGCGCAGTTGGGCGTTTTCGGCTGAGACAATGGCGTCTTTCTGCGCCGGCCCCTCTCTGCGCCCGTGGGGCTTGCGGCCGTGCTGGGCTGGCACCAGGCGCCCTGTGGCACTGCGCTGGCCGGGCGCAGGCACAGCTGCAGCCGGGCGTGTCCGGGAAGGCCGTCTGCCTGGTCTCCGCCTGGCGGCCAGCCCGCGCCCGTCTCCTCCCGGAGCCGCTCCCTGCCCCGACTGTGCGCCGCAGCTGGCTGCCTACCCGCCGTCCCTGCCGGCACCCGTCCCTCTTCCCGCCCAGCCGTGGCCCTCAGTGGCCATCCAGGGCCGTCGTGATGGCGCGCTGGGCTGACACCCATGAGCCGTGCGCCCTGACGCTGAGCCTCAGCTCTAACATGTCGGAGTTTTTTAACAATGGAAACCGCCCTTAGCTCAGCAGCGGCTCCCAGGCAGGGCCGGGCCGCCTGCGGCCTCTGGTCCCCCGTGGCCACACCTCGAGGTCCGTTTGGTGCCAGACCAGCCTCCTGAGAGGGTGCTCCGTGGGGTGCCGGCGTCCACGGGGGCCGAGTGTGCTCACTGACCTTTGTTCTGTTTCAAGAAGCAGGCCGCGAAGCCCCAGGAAGACCAGCCCCGGAGGCCGGGCCCCGCCTACCTAACGGAGCTCCCCAAACTTAAGCTTTCAGGCGCGGCCGCGCTGTCCTACTCCAGCCCCGCTCTGCAGACCGTGCTCGGGCCCGGCGCCGGCGGGAGAGTCTCGGTGCTCAGGCCCCTGAAGTTTGTGGGCACAAACCAGAAGGTAGCGCCTCCTGCTCCCTGGGCCTTGCGGCGGCCCCCGGGCCTCTGCTGACCGCCTGTCCCTCCCCCCGCCAGGCAGACCCGCAGAAGGACCTGAAGCCCAGCCTGAAGCAGTGCCGCCTGCCCACCTTAGAGCGGAAGGGCGGCGGGCGCTGAGCCGCGGGCTCGCCCAGCACTGGCCAGCGGCCCCCGGAGTGTGGATGGAGGCCCCAGGGCGGCCCGGTGCTGTCCCTGCCAGCGGCCTGCGGGAGAGGCCGCCCGCGGGCAGCGGCACCCGGGAAGGGCTGTATGAGCGTCCGGTCTAATACACGTGTCAAACCACCGCCTTGCAGGGTTTTCTTTCTCATAATTTAAGGATTCGAGGCAGAGAATATTTGTAACTTTCTATATGAATTGAAACAGATTTACCTGCTGGTTCACGTGGGTTTCGCAGGCCGAGCCAGGGGCGGGTGGGCGGCTCCGTTCATTAAAGCTGCGGTTGGAAGGCCGGTAGTCCTGTTTCTGTGCCACGCCCGGCCTCGCAGCGCCCCTCCTTGGAGTGAGCAGCAGCCACAGGCCCCCAGACGCTCAGCCCCCAGCGGAGGGCCCTGGGGGGGGCGGGGGAGGGCGCCGGCGGCTCCCCAGGTCAGACTGCCCAGGCCCCCTGTGGGCCGGGCCGGGCTTCCTGACGCCCCACGGCCCCAAGCCCGGCTTGTGGGGCGACAGGTGGGCACCAGAAGAACCCGCTCCAGGCTGGGGCCATGGCCAAGTGGCGTGGAAGGCGGGCGGGAGGGACATGCTCCGAGGCCACTGCGGGCGGGGCTGGGACCAGCCGACGACAGGCAAGAACCGGCCTCCCTGGCCTGTGCCCCGGCTCCTTGCAACTGCCCCCACCTGGGCCCCCCGGCAGGTGCTGGGCAGGAGCCAGGCGCGGCGGCCACAGGAGGGCGGGTCTCGGTGGGCCTGGGGGCTGCGCGGGGGGCGGGGCGTGAGCAGGGGCTGGCCGTGCTGGGCCATGTGGGCAGAGGCGCCACGAAGGGCAGACGCGGCACCCCAGGGGCCGGGAGAGCCCCTCGCCTGCTCCCTCCAGTGGAAGAGGCAGAACTGGACTCTGCGCGTTGCCCGCCGGCCTTCGCTCACCCGCGGCCTCAGGCCTCCTGGCCCCTCCCCGCTGGGCTGCTCAAGATGGCGCCGGGGCCAGCTGGAGTCCCAGCCACGCTGGCCTGGCCACGGACGCGACCGCCCCGTCGTCAGCCTTCTCACAGACACGCCCCCGGGATGTTCCCGCCGTCCTGCGTTCCTGGGGCCGTCCTCAGGCCGGGGCAGGCAGGCCAGGGCAGGCAGGCCGCGGGGCCGTCACCGAGGCAGCTGCGGGGCCCCGGCGCCCAGGTCCACGAAGGGCCACCATGCGCCGGGGCTGAGGGCGCGACGCCCCCAAACTGGGAAGACTGAGAACGGGGGGCAGGCGCTGGGAGCCTTTCCCGACCCCAGGGCAGGCCCCGGAAGTCAGGAAGGGGGTGCCCGGCCCCGCACAGCCACCCCCCGCCCGCCTGCCCGGCCATTGGCCCCGGACGCCAGGCCGGGCGCTGAGTCCTAGGGCAGCCCGGGGGACACAGGGCCCTGGGGCAGCCGGGGCCCCGGAGTCGCGAGGGCTGAGAAAGGGCAGGGAAGGGCCGACCCCCTGCAGAGACCGTGGACAGGGAGGCAAAAGGAGAAACCAAGAGCCGGGAAAACGGGTGCACCCGGAGGGGTGTGGCACCGGGGCCAGCACCCACAGAACGGGAGGATGAGACTTCAGGGAAAGGGGTTTAAACACCCCCAGACATGGCCCAGCGGCGGCCCTGCCCCTCGGCTCCGCGGCCAGCAGGCCTCGCTGCCGTCCTTTCTCCTCCCAACAAGCTGCTCTTTGCCCTGAGGTAAAGACCCTGCCTGTGCGCCTGAGGCCTCGTGGGCCGCGGCCGCTGAAGTAGGAAGCTCATAAGTTACCGCTTGGAAACGAAAGTTGCTGAAGTTGCAAAGTGCGCTGCGTGGCTACTGCTGCCTGCTGCGGGGAGAGCTGCTGGGAAAGTCTCTGTGCAGCGCTGCTTGTCCACAATAGCAGCTGTGGCTACCTTGACCCCCTTCCTAAACAATGAAGTTTATGATGGGTGGGGTAGGTAAGCTTCCTTACGCAAGCTGTATAAAAACCTGCAATTCCTGCAACTCGGGGCTCGGATTTTGGGGAGTTATCCCACCGGGCCCGCGGGTGTGACAATCAGATCTCTCTCTCCACCTCTCTGAGTGCCGCCTGGTTTCTCTGGGTCAGCTGCCGTAACAGTGACCGGTGGCCGCGCACCAGCCGGGATGCGGCGTCGCTGCCGTTGGGCAGACGGGCAGCCCGGAGCCCTCGGTGGCCCGCCCCGGCCCTCAGTGCCCTCGGAGACCAGGCACGCCGGGCCCGGGCGGGGCTGCAGGGGGCCGAGAGCCCCAGCCCCGGGGCCCCTCCTCTGGGCGCTCCCTGGAGTCCTCAGCTGGTGGCCTTGCCGCCGAGTGCGGCCGCTCTTTGCCCCGGCCTGGGCGCGGTGCCCACACACAGAGGTGCCCGCCAGAGGCAAGGGCAGGAGGAGCCCCAAACTTCACCCACAGGAGGGGCGGGGTGTAAGGGGACAAGCAGCTGGACCTTGGGCCTCTCGTCCAGGGACAAGTGGGCACAGCTGGGACTGGCTGCCGCGCCCGGCAGGTGCCAGGCAGCTGTGGAAAGGGGGGCCCATTGACCCCTCATGGCGCGCCTGTCGCCTCCTGCAGACGGGAGGGGCGGGGCTGCGTGGAGGGGATCCCCCAGGAGGGCTCGGCCCGCGGCTCTCGGCGCTGGGCCTTTTCGGGTCGCCGGCGACACCCCCCCGGGAGCCCCTGCGCCCCCCAAGTGCGCCCTCGTCCTTTCCAGCCCCAAATCCCAGATGGACCATGTTTCGTGGGGCCACTTCCTGGCTGAGTCTCGCAAACGGCCCCCAGAGGCCCTGCCTGCGCCTCTCGACTGGGCGGCGCCCCTGCCCGCAGCCGCCAGCGCCCACAGGAGGCCTGGCCGGCCCTGCGGGCAGCACAGCCACACGCCCGGGGCCTAGTAGGGGCGATGAGCTTTAGCAGCCGGCACAGGGACTCCCAGCCTGCCGGGACGGGGAAGCGGGTTTGCCCGAGCACCGCGCTCTGCCCCACGGGGCCGCGAGCCGGCTTGGGGTCCACGGCCGACGGCCGGGCCCAGGGGGATCCCGGGACGTGGGGTGAGCCGGACCCCGAGCCGGCTTGCCTGGCTCCTCAGTGACAGCCCAGAGGGAGCCGTTTTCAAAGAAATGGCGCCGACTTGAGATCCACAGCGCAGGCAGGACAGGTCTGCCGCGCGTCTGGGAACAGGGAGCTTCACTCTGAGCAGCGAGCGGCCCCGGGAAGGGTCTGCCGTGGCCGGGGACGTCGCTCAGACACGGCACGGAGACGCCGGCCTTCCCTCCGGCCGGCCACCCCGCGCTCGGCGCCCAGCGCTCCGTGCTGACGGGCCCAGGGGACCCGCGGAGGGCCAGGCCCTCCGCACAGGCCTGAGCCGGGGCCCGGCTTCCTCGCGTGGTCCGAGCTGCCCCTGCCCTCCGCGTGCCCAGGGCCGGCTCGCCTCGCTGGTGTGTGTGGGCACACGGCATGTGGGCGAGGCTGACCGTCCAGGACTGTGGGCGCCAGGCCGTGCCATCTCGCCCTTCACTGCGCCTGGGAGAAGGGCTCGGAGGATGGACGGCGTCTCCGGAGAGCAGTGGCGGGAGTGAGACGCCCTGTCGCTCCTCGGCAGCCCAGCCACCTCTGCCCCCGTGACCTCTGCCCCCGTGACCCCTGCCCCCGTGACCCCTGCCTGCCGCCAGTGACTCACGCCTTGCCCCTCCCTGCACCGGTCGGGGGGAGTCTCCACCACAGCCCTCCCCTGGAGAGCCGTCTGGTTCGGGGTGACAGTGGACCCCTCGGACAGCAGGCCACGCTAGCCCCGCAGGACACGGCAAGGAGCCGTCACGCGTCGCTGTCCAGAGGCTTCCCAGGACCAGGCCGAGATTTCCGGGGCCAGGAGCAGGGGCCGCCACGGCCCAAGCTCAGTGCTTGGCCGGCCCTGGGCTCGGCACACTCGGGGACGCCCTGGGCGGGGCCAGGGGCCCGAAGGCGCGGGCACCCAGGGCCGCGTCCCGCCCGCCGCCCGGCCCGCGCGGGCTCCAAGGTCGAGCTCACGGCACTCTGTGGGGCGTCTTCTTCCCGAGGGGAGCCGGGTGTGGGGTGCAGCCATCCACACTGCGCCCCAGGGGCGGCGTCCGCGCTTCGGGCTGGAGGAAGCGGGTCTTTGCGGACGGCCCGGGGCAGCAGCGCCCCAACTCTGCGCCCGCTGGGCTCCCCATGTCTGTGAAGAGCGCGTTGCGGCCACAGCAGCGCGCCCTGGGCCCGGCGCGGGTTCGGAGCGGGCATGAGGCCGCGGGGCGAGCGTGTGGGGAGCAACAGCCTGTGGGGACCCTCGGCCTCGCGTCCCCCCACGTCTTGTGTGTGAGGGCCTCTCCCTGCGTGCGGGTCGTCTCCAGAAACCGGGAAGGGAGCGGAGGGGTGCCGGGGCCTGCAGGGCTCTTTCCTGGGCAGCGGCACCCTGTCCTGACTGAGGGCATCACGCAAACCCGGGGGGCCCTGCCTCGCTGGGGAGGAGGCACCCCGGTGAGGGGCTGCTGGGGGGCTTGGCTGAGGGCCACGCACCCGCATGGACAGCGCCAGAGGCTGCGGTGCCGCCCCCCCAGCGAAGAGGGTTCAGGCCCGAGGGAGGGGCTCCGGAGCCTCGGGGAGTCCAGAACGGGAAGCCCCTTCTCCCCAAAGAGGAAAAGGCCCCACAGGAGCCCCGGGCGCAGGGCACAGAGGCACGGCCCCGCCCACTGGGAGGTCGCGGCCGGCCGGCCCCGCAAGCCAGGCCAGCAGCGCGGTTTCCAGGAGGCCAAAGGCCGGTCAGCTGACTGCCCAGCCCGCCCAGGCGACCCAGCCTGTGGACGCGCCGCCACTGAGGCCTCCTGCCGGCCCGGAGGCGCGGGGAGCTGAGGATGCGCTCCTGGGCTCCTGGGCTCCGGCCACGGGGACACGCGGGTCCCCTCCTCACCCCTCACGCCACCCCACCCCGGCGGAGGAGGACCCCCTTTCAGCACAAAGTAAACGCACGTGCCGTCCGCCCGGGGCCAAGACCCAGCCCCGCCAGAGAGGCAGCGGGAGCCAGCGAGAGGCCGCAGGGCCTCTCCGCGAGAAGCAGCTAAGCAGGGTGTCCCCAAACCCGGCCTGCTCACCCAGCCCTCCACCGCCCAATGTCCAGAGCTCTCCGGTGAGCCCCAACAAGGAATGGGCGCCACCCCTGCCCTTGGGCCCCGAGCCAGGAAGCAGCCCAGGGTGAAAGCTGCCCCGGGCGCTGGTCAGGAAGCCCCCAGCAGAGGCCAGCGGGCAGGGGCAGGGAGGCCAGCGGGCCCAGGGCTCCCAGCGCAGCTGCGGCTTGTGCTCCTGGGCCGAGGCAGGGCCTGACACGACCCGGGCGCTGCACGGTTGGGCGAGGGCGGCCAGGGGCGAGCGGCCGCGGGCCGCTGGGCAGCGGGGCCGTCCCGAGGGCCTCTCTGGCTCACTGAGAGCAGAGCTCAGAGGGAGAAATGGCCACGGAAACCTCCGCGCGGACGGCTCAGCCGCGTTTGCTCACCGGGGCGGGGAGGGCGCCCCGGGCGGGAGGGCCCAGCAGGCCCGGCCAGCAACGGGCGCGGGCGGAGACGCGCGTTCCTGAGTCCTGCGTGGCGAGACCGACGTCCCGGCGCCATCGGTGACCGCCGCGGTCAGGAGCTTGCTTTGCTTCACCTGGGGAGGCTCTTGGCGAAACTCACTCAGGTCGCCCAACGAGATGACACGTGGAGAAGGAGGCACATATGAATTTCACCTTTGATTTTCTTCGAGGGCGCGTGTCGACGCGACTTGACACGTCCCCGACACGGCGGCTGGAGGGGCAGAGTGGACAGAGCCGGCACCACAGAAGCGCCATTCACCCCGAGGCCGAGCCGGCCCGCGCTGGGCTCTGGGCCTGAAAGGGAGCAGCTCCCCGGGCTGGGCCCTGCCCGCACCGGCTGGGCCCTGGCCGGCCCCAGCAGCCCAACGCCAAGGGCACTGGCAGCCGCGCCGCGGCCGTTACCCCTCAGCCCACGCGTGGCGGCGGAAGTTCCTGCTGGGGAAGGAGGCGCCGGAGGCCACAGGGAGCCAATCAGAGGCCAGCGCAGGGGCAGCGATGGCCGCCGCGGCCAGGCCAGGCCCCCCAAGCTTCCTCGACAAAGCCCAGACACCGTGGCCCAGGCGAGAGGCGACGAGAGACGAGAGCCTGCCAGGCGGCCGGATGGGCCGACGGCCGCCCCTCGGGTGCGAGCTCAGCCCTCGGCAACTCAATGGCCCGCTCCGCATTAGTGTGTGTTTTTGTCACCAGTATCAGGTGCCGCTCACGTGTTCATACGTGTTCATCTAGTCTCCGGTTTTTCACGCCACGTGGATTTATTTGGAAGTATTAGGAGCTGTTTCTTTGATCGTGCTCAGTCTAGAAGCTTTTCCCATTGTTTTGGTGAAAGTGTAAGGTGTTTTATGAGCGATATTTCGGGTTTTTTAATATCCAGTAGTTCAGGAGCTGTGTTTTATTGACTGCTTCTACCATTCATGCAGTGGCACAGACAATGGCCGGCCCCAAGGGCTGGTAAACTTAAAGGGCACCGGCACAGTGTTAAGAGTTAATCAAGCTGTGCCGGCACAGGCGGGTGTGAAGTGGCCGCCTGCCCGCGGGTCCCTGGGGCTGCCCAGACGCGAGCCGGCCGAGCGGGGCATCTCGAGGCGCCTTGTCCCCAAACGTCTGCGGCACCCCGGGACAGCGCTGCCTCCCGCACGCCTCCGTCCTGCTGTCAGAGGCTTCGTCCAGCCCCCGGTGCCAGAGGGTCAGCGGGCACGAGAGGAAACGCATTCTTCACCGACGCTGATGTCAGTAAGTCTGGAAGCCGAAGGGAGCCGTTACCTCAGACGCGTATGCCCCTCCCCTCAGGCCCTTGTGTTAGGGCCTGAGTCCCCTCGTACCCGGCCCCAACCGGGCCTCTCAGGGCCTGCTGCCCGGAGAGGGCCGGGGCAGAGGCCGCCAGGCCCTGCACTCACGTCCAGGGCGTGCCCAGGGCACAGCTGACCGGGCAGCGACGGCCGCTCGCAACAACACCCGTCTCACTCTAGAGGTGCCTTAGGAAGTTATTCTTGCTCACGGTTACGTTCCAGCTGAAAAGCAGAAAGTGTCGATGAGGAAGCTCCAGGTCGGGCGAGGAAACCGCAGAACGCGCCCAGGTTTCTCAGTGGCCTGCTGGAGGCCACAGGCCCGGGCAGCCGCGGTGAGGGCCCCCACTCTGCGGCAGCCTCTTCTCCGGCCGCGGCGCATCCGTCCTGGTCCGCAGCGGGCCGTGCAGCCCTCCAGCTCTGCCCCGCACAGGCCGCCGGGTGGACAGCGAGGCCGCGCCCCAGCGGGGACTGAGCGCGTGACTGACCGAGCCCCGCGGCCCAGCGGTGACTCCCGCGGCCTGAGGGGACCTCACGGCACACCCAGAGCTCGCGGCCAGACTCGCCTCGTCCCCCGAGCCCGCTCCTGCCGGCCCCCGCCGGGCCGCACCTGGGAGAGCCGTGGAGCAGGGCCCAAGCGCCCGGCCCTAGGGGCTGTCGGCCGGCAGCGCGCGGGCCCAGGCCGGGGGCCCCTTCCCTGGCCGGCCGCTCCTGCTTGGGCAATGACCGAACCCTGGATCCTCCCCGAAGGAGGCCCAGCCAGCCCCCGAAACGCCCCGGGGCGGGCCCTCTGCGAGGAGCCTGAGGGCAGGTCTGCAGGCCGCCACCCTCCCAGGCCCGCCCTGCAGGGCGCTCCCGGCCACGGCCACGCGGTGGGGGCGCAGGCACCAGGCGGCCCGCCTGGCGGGGTCAGCGAGAGGTGGGCTGTGCTCGGCCCTGCGGCAGGGGCCGGGGCGGGGTCGGCAGGCGCGACGCAGACCAGCGTTTATCGCAACCGGGAGGGCACAGCGAGGGATCAAGTGAGCGTTTCCTGCCTACGCACACAGGCCGGGCCCCTCGGCCGCCGGGAAGCGGAGAGTGAGGAGCGGCCCGGGAGGGCTCGGCGGGCGGCGCGGGCAGGGCCAGCCCAGCCTGCCCTGCCGCCCGGAGCCACGTCGCCGCTGCAGGGACCACGGGGGCTGGGCGCAGCGCCCTGGGCGGGACCACCCAACCGAGGGCCGGGTCAGGCCGCCGGATGGGGCGTCCCCGTCTCCAGAGCACAAAGCCGGGTCTGCCACGGCTCAGCCACGGGCTTCCGGCCAGAACAAGCCCGAAACGAAGCAGACCCACAGAGCGAAGGAGCCCGGCCCGGCTGGCGCACTGGACAGGCGGGGGCGGTCAGCACCGGTCAGCACCGGCCCGCCCCGGCGTGCGCGCCCAGACCCAAACAACGGGCTACAAACCGCTTCTTTGAAAAAAGATGTTTATTAAACAATTTTAATTGTCATAAAATGACTAAAATGGGTTTTAAAAATTAAGGCTCTTCTCTTTCTGTGGATTGCCAGAACAATGTAAAAATAATATCAATCAACCCTGCTGAATGCTTCGTTCCTAGAGTTAAATTTCATAGATTCCTAGACATTTTATGATTAAGATAAAAAACTGGACTATAAATGACAATTAATGGCGTCCGTACTGAAGACTGGTCAGGTGTACAAGAGTCTAACTGAGCGGTTAAGCGAGAAGGTTCCGGGCGGGCAGAGGCCCTGCCCGCACGGCTCGGCCCTGCCCCCGCACGGCCGTGGTTCTCTGACCGGCGGCAGCCGGGGGCGCGGCCTCGGGACGCGAGGGCTCCCAGGAGGGCGACTGACGTGGCTGGCAATTAGTTTGATTATATTTTTTAAACGTTCTAAGGTGAATTATCAAATGATTCAGAATTACATGACATGCAGTATCCAAAATTATGGCTCTGATGCACTTAGATTTACATTGAGAGTAAGAAGTGTCATTCACATTCGTTGTACACCCCGCCCCTCCCGCAGGAAAACGCGCGACGAGGCCAGCCCGGGCCGGCGCAGCATTAAGGGTTGAAACTCACCACCTTGCCGGGCCTGCCCCACGTGCAGACGAAGCCCTCCTGACAGGCGGTGACCACGCAGTCCTCCAGAAAGACCAGCACAGTCAGCCTCTCGTGCGCGATCTTTTTACAGACCAGCGGCTCCAGCAGGGGCACGTCCTCCATGCGGGGGCACAGGCCGGTCCCCAGGGTCTTAGCGGGGTCCGTCCTGGCCTTAGCGACGAGGTTCAGCCTGTCGCTGCTCTTGCTGGAGACGTGGCCCATGCTGTGGTTGCGCTTGTGGTCCTTCTCGTGGTGCCGGTCCTTGCGCTCGTGGAGCGAGAGGGTGGCAAACTTGCTGGCGCCCGCGGCGACGGCCCCGTCGGCCACGCTGCTCTTGCTGCCGGCGCCGCAGACGGCCGAGTGGGGGAGGCTGTTGGAGCGGGGCAGGGCGGGGGGCGCGGCGCCACCGGGGGCCGGGGCGCCCGAAGCGTTCATGACGTTGGTGTGTGTCCGCGCCCTGGAGAGCGGCTGGTGGGGGAACAGGATGTCCTCCGTGAGGTCCCACAGGCAGAGCTGCGTGTCCTGGCCCACGGAGCCGAAGCGGTAGGTGACGCTGACCGGGCGGCTCTCGGCCGAGCTCCGCTTGGAGAGCCGCGACTGCGTGCTGCTGGCGCGGTCCCTGCCGAAGCGCGGCGGGTCCTGGAAGTCCTCGTCGCTGCCGCTCAGCTCCATGGGGTCGCTCTCCTCGACGCTGGTGGTGTAGGGGTCGAAGGCCACCACGCTGACCCAGGACTTGTGCCCGTGGCCGCGCGCGATCACCCGGCAGTCCACGAAAGACCAGACGGTCACCAGGTCGTCCTCGCCGCCGGTGACAATGTACTTGCCGTCGGGGCTCCAGCAGGCGCACAGCAAGCCGCCAAAGTAGCTCTTCATGGTGCCGTGCAGCTCCACCGAGTCAAAGCTGAACACCCGCAGAAACCCGTCCTGGCTCACGCACGCCAAGAACTTGCCATCTGGGGAGAAAGCAAACTCGTTGAGGGCCCCCTCGCCCACCGTCCACTTAAGGAGAGGGTTCCTCGTGGATTTGCTCTTGCAAGTGTGCACGGCAAAGCTCTCCCCCTGCTTCAGGAGCTGGTAGTGGGGGGCCGTGGTGCCACAAGTGTGCTCCACGTTATACAAGTACATGCCCCCACTCGAGTGGGCTACTAGGAAAAGGCTCTCCGAACCGGGGACCCACTTGACACAGGTTACTCGTGACTTGTCTATTAGTCTCTGTGAAGACAAAGGAGAAGACGTTATCACCACGGGGAAGGTCAAAGCTCCTCTCCAGCAAGCCAACCTGTCTGCCTCGGGGGAGGAGGGCGGGGCGCGGCCCCCCAGCAGGGTCCCCGGGATGGCACGGGGCGTGGGGCTTCCAGGGAGGGCGTCGGGCAAGCCCGAGCCCAACGGGTCTGCTCCGTGCCAGCTGTGCGCCCGCACGCACACTCCCACACGGCGGCCCGGCCTGTCCTCTTGCGCGGGGCCAGCCGCGTCCCCGGCTCTCCCACACACCACGCGCCCTCTGTGGCCCCGACACCGCGCGCCCTGGGGGCCACGGGCCGACCGCACGGCCCTCTGCTTGGCCACGGGCCAACCACACGGCCCTCTGCTTCGGCCACTCCTGCCTGGAGTGGGTTTGGGGCCCAGCCAGCAGCACACGGGGGACACTGGCGCACACGCCCTGGCCCCTCAGCAGGATCCCCCCATACGCTGCCCTGTGTCTGCAGCAGTGACGCTTCCAAAGTTCTTGGGAACAAGGGGGTGTTTAAAGAAATAAACAGCTGGTTCGGGAGCACGTGCCAGTCTTGCTGCCCGCTGTGGCCACGCCTCGCCACTCAGCCACGGACCCTCACGGGCGCAGACCAGTCGTGCCTTTCAGGCCAGAAGTAAGACGTGCCCAGAGGCGCGCCGAGGGCCCCAAGAACCACAGGATGGCGAGTCCACTCAGCGCTTCACCCTATGGGCGGGGAGCCGGTGCGGCTCAGTGGGCCCTGGGCAGAGAGGGCAGCCTGGAGCCGCTGCCTCTGCCTCTCCCGGCCAGCAGCCGGTCTGCCGCGCACGCCGCGCTCCCGGGAGCACGCAGGGAGGCCTGGCTCCTCCTGAGCTGGCGTCAGCGGGCCATGCTGGCGGCTGCAGAGACCCAGACCTGCAGGTAGCAGGGCCGAGCCACCCAGGCAGGGAAGCCTAACCCGGCCACCCACTGGCAGCGAGGCCTGGGGCCGGGCACAGGGGTGGGGCAGGGTCACGGGGCAGCAGGCCTCGCGGCCGTGACGGCACACCAGCACCTGATCACCGGCCGCCAGCAGGAGGCGTGGGGAGGGCACAGAGCCCCATGCCCGGCCTCCGCTGCCTGCCCGGCCAAGGCCCCGACCCACAAGGCACGGGCAGCCTCAGCGGCCACAGCCTCTCCCACGAGACATTTCAGGGTAATTGGCCAGGCCAACCCGGGCTTTAGTTTGCGGGGAGGCCTACCCCACCCCTGCATTCCTGACCCCACAAAAAGGATTGGCTTGTGAGCTGCTTATCTCGGGGCCCCCCGGCCCACCCCCATCAGTGGCCCTGTCAGGGGGCTGCAGGGGCCAAGGCGCAAGCGGGAGCCAGCCCAGCCCGAGCCCAGCTCGCGCTCACGCCTGTGTAAAACTCTAAGAGCGCGAGAGCTCCTGGAGCAAGTCAGGAGCAAACCTCCTCTGGCCTCTAAGAGGTGCCGGAGCGAGGCCGGCAGAGCGGGCGGTGCCGCAGTCGGGGGAGCAGCGTGCCCCGCCACCGGCAGCCGCTCCCTGGGAGCCGCACTGCGGCGGGGTCGCCGTGGCCGCCCCCCGAGGCCGCTGCAGGGCACGGCGGGCCCCACCGGCTCCCACCCGCGCCGCCGCGCCAGCACCGGCCCATCGCGAGGACCCGGCTCCTCCTCCGGGCGGGAGGGGCTGCCACTGTCCCCCGGGGCGCGTGCAGGGAACGGACAGCGTCCCTTCTTCTGGGGCTGGCCGGGCCCTGGACGCGGGCACACTGCCGTCCGGGCCGCACTGTGCCAGGTGCCGCCGTGAGCCCGGAGCAGCCTGCAGGGCAAGCGGCTCCGCAGGGCCCCCGGGAGCCTCCCTCCAGGCCGGGCGCTGGCCCCGAGGCTCCGCCTAGAGCTGCCCGACTGGGTCCCAGCACCCCGCCTGTCGCCAGGACACCCTCACACCCGTCTGCGGGGCACAAAGACGCCGCTCGCGGCGCGGGGGTGGCAAGGGACCGTCCCAGACACCCCCACCTGCACACAGCAAAGGCACGTAGACGGCGCTTCCACGTAGGTCCCAGGCGGACAGCACGGTCGCCCCACCGGCACCCGAGGACCCACCCAGATGTCCTGCCTGTGCGGTGCCGAGGTCGCGACCCGGCCCCGGGCTGTGACGAGACAGAGGGGCGGGCGGGGGTGGGGCTCCAGGCTGACAGGGCGGCTGGAAAGGGGGCTGGGGGCTCGGACGGCAGGCAGGGTGCTGGCGGAGCGACCGCAGAGCGCGCCCCACGGGACCCGACAAGCAGGAGCAGACCCTGCGCCCACAGGCGGGGCGCGAGCACCAGGGCAGCGTGGCAGAGGTCAGCTTTTAAACCACCTGGGTCAGGAGCTGGTCTGCACACAGCAGAAAGGGAAGAGGACAGCAAGCACTTCACTCCCGTCCTTCAAATTAAGGCAGAAACACCAGAGTCCGCAGCCCGGACTGCGCGGCGGGAGCGTGTTTGGCGCCAGAGCTGGGGTGGCCCCGCGGCCCGAGCACGTGGGGGGCGCAGTGAATGTGACACACACGCCCAACGGTGACCTCCTCTTTCACAGTCCACACTGCTAAAATGCTGAAGCCGCACTCTCAAGATTAACCCCACTGGGTGGGTGCGGCTCGCTCGGCATCAGCCAGACAGCACCCGGTTCTGGGGGGTTGTGGCAGGAGGAGCCGACACCCTGGCGGCAGGTGTGCGCGGAGTGGACACGGGCGGGTGGCCACAGGCTGGTCCGTGCGGAAGGAAGGAGGCGGCCGGGGCGCTGGAGCTCGGGGAGGGGCGTCCGCAGCTGCCCGGCCGCGGTCAGGCTGGGGGCGGGGGCGGGCCGGGGCGGCGGTGAGAAGGGTGGGCATGCGGAGGGGAAAGCAGGCGCCCGCGTGAGGGGCAGGAAGCACCACCGGGGAGGCGAGCCAGAGCTGGGGCACCCTGGGCCTCTCGGAGGACACGCGAGGAAGAGGACAGTGTGAAACTGGCCAAAGCCCCCTTGGGGGGCAGAAGTCGGGACAGCAGCAAACAGGACCGAGAAGCTCGCGAGGCGGAACGAGCACGGCATGAAGCAGCGGCGGCAGCTGAACTGAGCGGGCTGGGTGTGGGGACCGGGCTGGCCGCGCAGGAGCTGCCTGGGAAGAACGGGGAGAAGGCGGGGCAGGCCGCCGGAAGAAAGGCCGCGGAGAGGGTAGGGCTCGCCTCCGGGCTCAGTGACCCGGACGGACGGAGCAATGGCCAGCTGGAGGGGCAGGTGGCCCAGGCGTGACTCCTCACGGTCTCGGCCGTGGAGCACGACGCAGCGTGGCGCAGACGACAGGGCGGCAGGCGGCGGCCGGGCCCAGGGGCTGTGTCCCGCCATCTTCTCCACGCCCTGGGCTGTCTGCAAACAAGCACCTTCGAAAATCTTAATGGGGATGAGATCACCTTGAAGACATTCTTGAGTCCCAGATAGAAATTTTCGTCTAGCTCTAATGTCGAGGTGGGCCGTGCAACGTTTACATCCACCCTCCGAGCCCAGAGTGGGCGGCCCGCACCAGCAGCCCCCGAGGAGGGGAGGAGGCAGGAGTCGCGCCGGCAGTGGCGTGGGCGGCGAGGCCGGGAGGGCTGGACGGAGACAGGCGCCCCCGTGCTGCCCGCCCGCACTGAGCCTCCGCCTGGAGAGGGGAGCGGCGGGGAGACGGGTCGCCCCACTCGTCCTTGTCCCAGAACCCGATCCCCGACTGTCCCAGTGAGTGCTGGCGTCTCGCCCCCTGGAACGGCGCTGAGCGCCCCAGCCGCTGAGCGCCCCAGGCCCCGTGTGCGACAGTCCCTAGCAAGCCTGCCAGGCGGCGCTGCCCGTCCCCGCCCCACGGACAGCGCTGGGGCCTGGGCCCTGGGCCTCGGAGCTCCCGGCCGCTGGGTGGGGAGGGGTCCGTTTCAGGGTGCTCAGAGCGCTCTATGGGAGCCCAGGACCCCCGCGCGCAAGCGGGCTTGGTCCCACAGGCTCCTCCTGCCCCCGCCCACAGGCCGCACGCCTGGGGCAGGACAGCACTGACGCTGCTCAGATGACCCTCTGGTTTTAGCTCCAGGTTTGCGGAGCCACCTCCCAGCAGGACCCTGAGCTCCCCACCCCGTCCCCCCCACTCTGACCCAGGCAGTCAGTTGCCGAAGCCAAGTGTTAACACTTCTCCCGCAGGGCAGCAGCGGCACTTCCAGAAGTGTCCCCCGGGACCCCACAACTCGGCCAAAGCAGCCAGAACGGACAGCCCAAGCCGGGGCCCTCCGGCCTCACGCTGCCCCTCCCCCAGCCCCACTTCCTCAGCCGGCTGCCTCCCCCAGGGTCGCGTCCCCTCCCGCAGGCCCACCCTCTCCCCTGCCGTCACCGTTCGCCGTCAGCGGTCAGCGCAGGTGCCAGCCGACAGGTCCCCTCTGAGAGGTGAGAACGGGGCAGGCAGGCGGCGCATCGGCAGGCGAGGCCTCCGCTCTTCCCGGCCTCACGGCTGCTCCCTGGTCCGCAGCGCCCTTTCTCCCCACCCGGCCCCTCCCTCCACAGAGCTGGCAAGAGCGCCAAAGACACCCGATCCCGCGCTCCCTGGGTCTAAAGCCCAGGGTGCCCCGCGGCCGCGGCGCCGGATGCAGACCTCCAGTGCGCGGCGGCCGCCCCAGGCGCCTGCGTGGCCGTGACTCCGAGGCCCAGGTCCTGGGTCCAGCCTGCCGCTGACTGGACGCTCCTCCCCTCTCCGGGCTGCTTCCTCCAGCCTGGACGGCCCTCCCTGCCCTGCCCTGTCCTGCCCTCCGACTCCCACGAATCTTCCAAGATCCAAATCAAACGTCACCTTCCAGAAGCCTCCCTTTTACTTTACTTTATATTCGGCCCGTATAGCAGGAGACGGCCGGAGCACACCCTGGTGCGGGCTGAGTCCACCCCGCGTGCTGCCGCGAGCGCCGGGCCCCACTGCCCACCCCCACTGCGTGCTCCCGCGGGAGGTGGGCCGGCAACCGGACACAGCGGGGCTTCGCCGACCTCAGCAGAGCCTGGGGCTGATGTCCGGCTCCGACGCCATCACCCGCCGGCCCCACTTGCCTTCTCTTCGCCCACTTCCTCCCCGCAGACACGGGCAAGGGCCCACCTGCCCGCAGGCTCTTTCCGAGACCCTGACTCACGCAGCCCCGAGCTGGGCAGGCGCCTTCCTCAGCCTCCGCTCCGGCCCCCGAGAGCAGGCCTTGGGCGGCCCTGGCTCTGCGGCTGAAGAGCGTGTTACTCACGGAGCCAAAAGCTCCCTTCCCGGGAAGGGCAATCCATGTCTGCCGCGGCGGCAGCTGCCAAGCAGGCCTCCGGCCCGCGCGGCCCTGGCACTGGGAACAGTCATTTTTCAAACAAGACGTAAGAAGAGCCTGAGACGAGCCCCGCTGAGGCGGCGAGGAGCGAGCGGCCTCCCGGCTGCACCCCGCAGCCCACAGCAGCCGTGAGCCCGAACCCGAGGGTCCGAGGCCTGCGGCCCAGCGTGCCCCCCCCGCCCCTCCCGTCCGAGCGGCTTCCCGGGCCGCCCGCGACCAGAGCAGACTCCCGGCCTCTGCACGTGCCCTCACCCCGCACTGCTCCCCGACCTGAACAGGACAAACGCCCCCAGTGCCCCTCCTCCCAACCCAGCTACTTAAAACCACTGCCTGGGATGATACTAAGTAAAACATCCAGGAAAACAAATCGCTCAGAATAATTTTCGGCTTAAGATTTTCAACAGAAGATGGGACTGAATACTTTTCCCCTAGTTTGTCAATCCAGGCAGCAAGTTCCGTCCGCAGTCGCCCCCAGATGAAACAAGAGGAGCTGGCGTGGCTGGCGGGCCCCACGCCCAGGGCCGCGCCGGAGAGCGGGGGGCCGGGTGGGCTCAGGGGCCACGAGCCACCACGGCTGCGGGAGACAGACCCTCACAGGGATTCACCTCGACAAAGAGTTTCCCCAACAAAATGACCCCTTAAGCCCAGGCTCCCTGACATGCCCTGCTCCAAGCTCGGGGCGCTGACCCACACCAGCGGGCAGAGCACTGCGGGGCCCTCTGGGAGCCTCAGGCCCACGTGACCTGGCCTGGCCGGGGTGCGGTCACAGGCAGGTGTGCGGCTCGGCCCCCCGGCTGGGGAGTGAGGCCCGAGCAGGAGGACCAGGCCGGAGGGGCAGCAGGACGCGGGCCGGGAGCGCCTCTCCGCAGCCTCACCAGACAGGCTCTGCTTGGCCACTTCCATCCGCCGCGGGTAACGGACCCGACAGGTTCCTGAACAAGCAGCACAGACATCTCAGGCTCCTTCCAGAAGGAAACCAAAGACCTAGAAACCCAGCACACACCACCACGCTGGCGAGAGCTATGTCATGTGAACTCGTTTTAAGTGCTCAGATTTTAACTATGTCAAAGGTGAATTTAGAAGAAATATTTTTAAGGGCAAAAGAATATCCCTTCGCCAACCCCCTGCCACACACACGCAAGAAAGCTTCAGTTCCAACGTCAGCAGCCTCAGAAAGGCCGCGGAGCCGCCCGTGCGCGAGGGGCTCTCTGGCGATGTGAAGTCTGCTTCCTTATTTAACCACCGGGGCCGGCATCCCTCCCAGCCCCTGCCAGCGCTCCCGAGCACCTGCCACGGACGCCTGTGCCTCTGCCACCAAAGCCGCACACACGTTACCCCAGAAAGACAAGGCAAAGGTCCACAAAATAATTCACATATCAACTTGGGTAACACTAGGAGAGCCGAGAGGATGAGAGGCGGTCTGCGCCTGAAATGCACGGCCAGACCCACTACCTCTGGCGAGACGTGAGCTCTTAGAGGGGCTCGTAACGGCTAAGACGGGGTGCTACTTACTTCCTCATTAAATAGTTTGCTAGTTTCTTTTTTGATTGGGTCTATAAGCTGGACTTGGCCTGCGGAAAAGCCCACTAGGAGAGAGACACTTTCTGCTGTGGCTGTTAGGTGGTTGAAGTCATGACAAGTAGGCTGTGTTCCTTTGTATATCCTTTTATCTATTGGTTTACTCAAGTCAGCAGCCTGGAGGAGAGAGAGAAAAATACACACGTGAACAGCACATCGAGACCAGCAATCCAAGTCACACGATTTTATACTCCATTATGATGTTCAATCTTAACAACAAAGGACTTAAAATATTTTTTTGGTTTTAGCATTTCATAGACACTTTCCCACACCATAGCCAATTTGATACTGTTACTGTCTACGACATGTTTACCACTGTCAATTTGAAACTTACTCTTCTTCAAATATATTTCCCCTTGGACTTCAGAAGCCAAAATCCTTGATACTAAACCCAGTGTTTGCAAAGTACACCCCAGGCATTTTCTGCAGTGACTGACGGCGTGAAGCGCGGCCTGCAAGCCCCTCTCCACGCTCGTCGGCGAGTTACCTGCAGCCCAGTGGTTCTCAAAGTGTGGTCTCCAGACCAGCAGCAGCAGCATCACCTGGAAACTCAGAAATACAAGTTCTCAAGCCCCCCCCCCCAACCCAATGCATCACAAATTGTGGGTCAGGCCCAGCAGGCTGGTTTAAAGAGCCTTCCAGGTGATTCTGGGGCTGGCTCAGGCAGGTTTGAGAAGCACGAGCCCCATCTCCCGCACCGCGGCCAGGCCTCGCCTGCGTGCTGTCCGCCCCTTCGTCTTCCTGACCGCCCTCCAGAGGCAGACGGCAGCCCCACCATTGTGCAAATGAGAACACCAGTTTAAGGAAGTTAAGTGACGCAACCATCACCACCATACCTACTGCGAGAACGAGAGCTGGACGTGGAACCCAAATAATTGAAGGGGGCAGGGAGAAAACACACCCCCTGAGGTCAAAAGCAAGTGGCTCCTCACCTGGGTGGGGTGACCTTCCAAAGCGCCCCCTGCTCCTCTTCTTGAGGAGCGCCCAGGCGGCGCTGGGTGCAGCCCGTGTGACCGCTCGAGTCAAGCCAACGCCCCCATCTGGCCTGGAACCACAGCGGAGACCGCGGCCGCCCCGCCGTGTCCCCAGAAAAGCTGCCTCGGCCGCGCCTCCAGCTCCGCTGTCTGCTGACAGCTGCTATGTAAGCTCCTGGAGGTTTTTTCTTCCAAAGAGGCCTGTGATATCATACCTGATACTCTATTTTTTTTTAACAGCAACGATAAATACTGGGTCAAAAGGAGGACCTCAAGATGGCAAGTGTCTTGGAGCAAACTCAAAGCCTTCCCTGGAGTCTGGCCTCAGCGGCACTGAGAAGTGAAACTCCGGGCCATGCGGCCCCTCTCAGCCTCACCTCGGTTAAGGCGCCCCAGCAGCCGCGGGCCTGTCAGGAGGGCGAACTAAGAATACATATGCGAGCGCGCCTGGGGCAGAGTCACAGCCGGGCGCCCGGGGAGGCGGCGGTCAGGGGGCTGAGGGCTCTGACAGCCAGAGGGAAGAGCTGCCGACACCTAGGGCCCACACTCAGCACAGGCCTACCCCCTGCAGGAAACTGCTCCTGGGCTGGGCCTTAAAGGTGAGCAAAGATAATTCTAGGCTGAAGGGTACGAAGCAAATCATCCCAGAGCAGAGAAGACATCAGCCCCAAACCAGCTGAACACTGGGACTCCCCAGCCACTAGAGACGGGAGCCAGAGCTGAAGTGGGCATGGAAACCACCACAAGTCTTCCCATCCGCAACACAGCTCTTGAGACTACTTTTATTTCTATTTTTCAGCTTGCGAAAAGAACTCTCTCCCAGAGAGAATACCGAAAATTATGCCACGAAATAGAAAAATCACTTCAAAAGCAAGCCAGTAACTTAGGAGGGAACACACTAACATGGGGGGAGCACCGCTGAGCAGGCAGAGTGGACACGGCCCAGGCACGCGGGTCTCTGACCCGAGGCCGACCCCCACCCAGGGCCCTGCCCGGGCAGGAGGGCCGAGAAGCCGAACTTCAGGGACGCGCGTGGGCTCCACATCAGGGCCCGGTTCTGGCCCAGCCCGAGAGGAGGCGTGCCCACCAGGGCCCCTCGCGGCCATCGGCACCCAGCCTCTTCCTCCAGGGCCAAGCTGTCTCCTCCCGGCGGGAGAGCTGCAGTCCTGTCCTCTCGCCGGAGGGAGACAACACGCGCTCTGGAGTCACAGACCTCCGGGAGCAGCAGCGCGACCCGGAGCCAGCCGCTCCTGCCCGCAGGCCCAGGCTCAGGCACCGCGGCCGAGCGGCCCGGGAGGAAGGCAGGCCCTCCGCCGGCTGTCTCCCTCCAGGGGCGTCTCCAGCAAACGCCCTTCCTCTGCCCAGCCTGAGAGCAGAGCAGGCCCGCAGGAAGGTGAGGTCACAGGCGGGGCGGAGCGGAGACCCGCCTCTCCTCACGCCTCCCGCCCGCCTCTCCTCAGCTCCGGTCAGACACAGCAGCAGCACCCAGCAACCCGGGGCCCGGCCCCCCACCCACCGCCCCTCTAATCCACTCGCCCTTCAAAGTCGGACGCCCCTCAGCACCTTCTCAGCTTGAGGAACCGGCCAGGAACCTGGGTCACGTTCCCGTGCGTGGTCCGGTCGCCTCCCCCCCAGCCTGGACGCAGCCGGGCAGGCGGCCCCTCCCGCCTCCCGCCCCCGGTGCCAGCCTGGCACAAGGCAAGCACGCTGCTGCCGGCTTCTCTGGCACAGCCTCAAGTGCTTGCTTCATTCTACGACTGAGTATTTATCGCTTGTGAGACTGCATTATTGCTTGATGTCTGTCATCGTCAATTACAATAAAATAATTACAACAGACTCCTTCGCGGCGGCGCTTCCCCAGCCAACGGTCGTGCTGTTCCGCGGGACCAGCCCCGTCGGCCAGCTTTCGGGAAGCCTGCGCAGTGAGCTGTAGCTAGAGTGGGATTTTTAAAATTGCTGCATCCTAAATTAATGTCAGTGAGCTAAACTCTTACAAAACAATTTATGACAGAACCAATTAAAGTCTAATCAAGTCTAAGAATTACATCACGACTGGTTCGGCCCCAGCAGAGCCCCACAGGCCAGGGAGCTCAGAAGCTGCTGAATGAAGGACACGGGGACTGTTCTGGGCCTTGCTGAATGGTGGCCTGGCCCCTCTCAGAGCCCAGCAGCGCCTGTGTGAGGAGTGACTGGTCACACAAACTGTGGGCAGCTCCTCCCGCTTGCTGGAGTTTCAACAGAACAAACCTGAGCGATGGTCTGAAGATCTCCACTACAAAAGCAGCTGGTTACCAAAAGCTCCATCAATAGCTACGAATTTTCAAATGCCGCGGTTCTCCTTTCCTGGGGCTTTTGATCCTTAAAATCCCTTAAATTCTTTTTTCCGAGGAAGCCTTGGGATTCAAGTTGACCGGGCTGGTTCAGCTTGGTGCCAGTAACGCCGACCCCACCAGGGTCCACACAGGAGCACCCCTGCTCCACTCACCCCCTCACGCCACACCCCGCAGGCGTGCGGGGGCCCGCAGCAGGGAAGGGCTCCATCAGCGCCGCCCCACACAGGGAGCCAGAGCCAGCCCCCACACGCCCACGGACAGCCCACGCGCCAAGGCCTGGGGAAGGCACCCTCAGAAACGCCTGTCACCCGTGATGGGGGCAGTGGCGATAAAGATGGGCTTTGTTTCCCCTGAAGGGTGCGTCTCCCTCCCCACCTGAGGTGCACCCCAGAGAAGCCAGGCCAGCCCTCAGACACCGCAGGAGGTATCTGGGAGACCAGCCAGAGCCCAGCTCAGGGCAGCCGGGAGGCACTTCCCGCCCGAGCCCCTTCTCCCAAATGCTGCTGCCCCGCGGTCCCCTCCCAAGGGAAGGGCAGCGCAGGGGTTCCTTGGCCCTTCTTCCCAGTCCGCCCCCCAGCCTGGGTCCACTTCCTCGGCTCAGCACCGGCCTCCTTCCCCCATTTCCACCCACCTCCAGCTCACCCCACGCCCTCCAGGTCGAGCCCAGGAAGCCTTAGGCCACTCTCCCCTCAGATACGCCGAGGGCCTGCCAGGTGCAATAAACATGAACTCCTCGCTTGGCGCCCGCGGCCTTCCCCACGAGGGCCGCGACCCCCTCCCTCCGCCTGGTGACCCCCTTCCTGCCTCCATCCCTACGAACTCCTCCCATGGGCCTGCGCTCAGCCCTTCCTGCTCCCCGGGGTGGTCTCTCACTCGAACCTCGACTCACGGAGTGACCACCCGCCACTCTCAGCAACGCCCACGCCCACGGCATTCCGCTGGCGGGAAAGGCCGCTCCTTTCTAAAATGCAGAGCCAGGAGGCTGCTGAGCCCGGGCGGCAGCCCCAGGCACCAACGTGAAAACCAGAGGGCTGACAGGCGCAGGCTGAGACCCAGCCTCCACCACGCCTCAGCAGCCAGGGAGGAGCCAAAGAACAAGGGCCACTTCCTGGGGCCACCAAGGGTCACCTAAGTGGCCAGGAAGGAGCAGAGAAGGGGCGTCTCACTCCGCACCGGGCCCACACCTGGGCAGCAGCAGAGCAAACCACAGAGGCTGCTCCACGCTCTGGGGGCTTTAACCTAGTGCCCCCAAAGAGCCAGTCAGCCCAGTCTCCAGCCGTCCTGGTTGAAACCTGGGCCCACGCCAAAGCCTGCGAGTCACAGGCACGGTGAAAGGACACTGACCGCGCGGTGCGGAGACTCGCGGCGGCAGAATCCAACGCTCCCCTTCACCGGAGTCTCCGGCAAGTGGAAGACAAGCCGGCTGTGGGGGCCAGCAGGACTTCCAGAGGCGGCCCCACCCCGCGTGCAGGCGAGCCGGGGACACTCAGGCACCCCAGTGACGGGCGCTGCGGGGAGGCCAGGGCCACGGTCCACCCCCGGCCCTGAGGCAGAAACAAAGCCGAGCTGAGGTGGCGAAACACCCCGTGTCCACCTCCCTCGTGGTTTCTTCACTGCGAGAGTTAATTCCAAACATCTGCATACCTGGCATGACTGTATTTAAAGAATTTAATACTTCTCTTAAAAAGATATCAGGGGAATTAAGAAACCAGGTAGGCTTGGGATCACTTATCTCAGTAGGAAGAAAATGTCAATCCATTGCAGTCCCCGTGTTTCCAAAAGGCAGACAACTCATCTGTCTCATTCACCCCTCAACCCCCAAGCCTAACAGAGGCCCGGCACTTGGGGGCACCCTCCAGTATCGACCGCAGAAATGAAACAATTCTGAAAATGGGGGGGGGGGACAAGGGAGATGCAGGAACCACGTGAAAGAGACCGACAGCCAGACACATACTAATGCAAATACATGATCCTTCTGCGGCCCAAACTCTGCGTAAAAGCCGGCGCCTTCCTGGGAGTCCACTGGGAGAGCAGCCGCTGGGCCAGCACGCCCAGAAGCCACTTCACGGTTCACCGACGGCCTCATGGCGCACACCTGGGCAAGTGCGACGGTCCCTCCCTCCTACACAGGGGACCAGAGCCAGCTTCCAGAGCGAGCAGGCGGTGGCCAAGCCGTCTGGGCCCCAGCCCTGAGCTCCCTCCACGCCACCTTGCTGCTCTGACAGGAAGCTGACAAGATGACGTTGGAGGTGGCACCTCATTTAAAATTCCAGCCATGCTCCGTGTGGCCCAGATTCCAGGTCTGCTGTCTCAATGCACCTACCCTGCAGGGCTGCTGGATTAAAGAGGAGTGACATTCTAAAGTCCCAAGCATAATGCCTGGTACTTAAAAGGCCCTTGAGAAGAGTTTGTTCCTCTATCTTATTTGTGTGTGTGTGTAACTATACATGTGTGTATGTATGTAGATATACACACACATACATTTAGTTCCTCAAACTTGCATTTCTACTTCTGAATATACAGGAGCTTGCTACTTATCATACACTCTGTAATTTCTCAACATTTATTAATACCTTCAAAAAATATAAAGAAGGGAAAATCGGTATTATTCTCTAAAGATTTGTTTTTATTTATTTATAGATACAAGAACGGGGGTGTGGGCCAGAGGGGAAGGGTGTGTGTGTGTGTGTGTGTGAGAGAGAGAGAGAGAGAGAGAGAGAGAGAGAGAGAGAGAGAGAGAGAGAGAGAGAGAGAGATATCCCCAGAGACAGAGCAGGGAGCAGAACAGGCAGATCCACTGAAATCCACTGCTGAGGGGAGCAGCGGGGAGACAGGAGAGGTCTGCTGCTCCCTGTGGGTCAGCACCCTGGCCAGGGATTAAACTCGTGCTGCAGTGGCTGCAACAGCTTCAGAGGCTGAGACTCAACCCCTGTGCCCCCAGGGAGGCCCAACAGTGATATTTCTTTCTGCCCTGTTTCCTGGAGAAAGACAACAGTGGCAGAGGCCAAGCTCTGGACGTTTTCCCTCCGACCTAACTTGCAAAGACAGCACCTTCCCTCTCCGCAGACGCACACTCGAGGCGCCCCAGCAGCTCCACTCAGGGCCCTTCACAGGCAGGCAGGGCAGCAGCAAGGCCCACAGGAGTGGGCAAGGCACCGCACAGAGGGGGAGTGGAAGGACAAGGGCCAGGCAGGCACCTCAGATGCAGGCAGAGGTTGAGATGTCAGATTCCAGCCGCCATCTTTCTGTCATTCCAAAGGGGGCAGTGACAAAATGATTAAAATGTGTGCAGTGAAATTTCAGAACCACACCCTCTGGAAATGACTGCTGTTGAGCCCCCTTCCACCCCCCACCCCCCAGAAAAAGGCTTCCTAAGGAGCCAGGGAGGCTCCTTCTTTGGAGGCCAGCTGTGCGCAGGGGTGGCTGTGAGGTGGTGGCACAGACAAGACGAAGGGAAGCGTCTTCTCCCCTGGCCCAGCTGTCAGTCAAGTTTAAGCTGAAAGAAGCTTCTGTTGTTACTGGTGCCATTTTTTCCTGAAGTAGCTAGTCACGTAAAATCTGTTGGTTCTTTCCTAGGAGTTTTTCTTTTAAGATGAAGGTAACAGCACGGCTGGCCTGCAACCCCCCCCCGCAGCCCCTCGGCTGCACGCGCGCCCTGGCTCAGGCTGACTCTTCCTGCCCAGCGAGCGCCCTGCCGGCTAACGGAGTACTGACTCCTGCATTAAAAACCAGAACTATGAATAATAAACATCAGGTAAGCGGAATTGGTACACATTCTAACACCAGCTCTCATCACATTAAAATGCTGACATATTCAAATGACCTATTTTAATAAGCCCGTCTGTTAAATGTGCACGGAAACAGGCACTGCTATTTCTAAGGAAACAGCGACATCTCAAGTGAAAGAGAAGACAAGATGCTTTCCTAAAAGACACACTTCACACAGAACATGCATCTCTGGAAAGACCCCTCTGGCGGGCAGGGGCGTGGGGCCATCCCCTGACCTGCGCACAGGGGCTGCGACGCCGCAAACCGAGCCCCGCCTGGGACGCCCGCACGCCGCCGCTGGCCGCCCAAAGCAGGCAGCAGTCTGCAGCTGTCCGGCCTCGTCCCCTCCACCTGGGAGAAGGCACCCCACGGGGGCTGGGGGTCTGCCCCAGGCTTCCGCGCTCCAACTCAAGGGCTTGAGGGGGCCAGCAGCCAGCTTCCGCTCAATCTGCAGGCGCGGACCTTCGCCAGCAGACCCTGATGCGTGCCGGCAATGTGCCAGCAAATGACAGTGCTCTGGACCCACTGCACCTCTGTGGTTTCAAACAGGAGGAGGAGCGGAGGAGCGGAGACAAGATGAAGCCCATCTTGCGCAAGGAAGGGAGACCGACCCCCGCAACAGGCCGAGACACTCCACCTGCCCTGACTCGAAGCCCGAGCAGCCAGGCCTCCACCGCAGACAGTCGCCCGGAAGCCCAGAAGGCGCAGGCAGCCCTGTTCCAAACGCCTCTGAGGAAAGGACCTCTCCCCTTGGCTCCGCATCGCGGCCCCCGGCTCCTGCGCGGCTCGGCCTGGTCACACGTCACGGCCCCCAGTCACGGGCCACCCCCGCAGCAGCCACGCAGACACTGCTGGCGCTTTCTCCTCTACCAGGCTGAAAAAGCCTCCTTGGGCCCTGCACGTCTCAGGCACGGGGGGCCCCGGTACCAGCAGTGTCGACAGGCAGGCCAGCCCCACTGGCTCACACAGGAGTGTGAGGGCACCTTCCTCCCGGAGGGCACGGGCACAGCCTCAGGCGGGGCAAAAGCCGCCTTTCCTTAAACAGAACTTCAACTGCTAGAACTTTATCCTTAGAAAATATTTTTCAGCTGTTTGGCAGGACCCCAAACTGGCCCCTAGTGCCCCCTAGTGTGGGCTAGACGGGCGCCGAGTTCACACAGACTACAAGCACCGAGGACAAACAGGGCAAACGCAAAGCTACTGGGCAGAGGAAGTCAGATACCAAAGAAACATTTGCACGGTCCTGTATCTTCCGTAGATTTGTGTAGTTTATATGAAAGTATGTGCTTCTACATAAATAACCCTATGTACATAAACGCAACCCTGAGGAAAAGCAGTCTGTGATGCTAGAAGGGAGCACCAGGGTTACCCCTGAAAAGTGGAGGATGAGATCACAGAGAAGGCTCCGGGAGGCCAGGAGCCTGTTTCTTGTTCTTTTTTTTTTTTTAAAGATTTATTTATTTATGCATACAGCTGGGGTACAGGCCAGAGGCGTGGGGCAGCGAGAGGGTTCAGCAGAGGCAGAGTGGGGAGCAGAACAGGCTGATCGATGGAAACACACTGCTGAGGGGAGCAGTGGGCGAGGCAGGAGAGGTCTGCTGCACCATGTGGAATTCTCCCCGGCCGGGCATCGAACTCACGTCGCTGCTGCCGACAGCTCCACAGCGCAGCACTTAACCACTGCGCCACCAGGGAGGCCCAGGAGGCTGTTTATCTGGGTTGGTTCTACTTTGTGAAAAAATAGAGCTTTACCCTTATACACATTCCTGTTTGTAGGCATCCTTCAATTCAAAAACAGTGATGTGTGTGTGTGTGTGTGTGTGTGTGTGTGTGTGTGTGGCACAAGGACAGTCAACTCAGCTTTGTATGTAACAAAACCTTGACTTCCTGTGTGATCCATAAAAGAAATGGGTAAACATAGCTTGTAGCCATTTAAAATGAAGGACGTTATATACAATGTCAATAAATGAAAAATCCAACAATAAAAAATAGGATTGTAAAGACAAAAGGAATTACAAAGAAATCTTAAAAATGCATTCACGCTGTAATGGTATTGGTAGCGATGGGCTACTGTTGTCATGAATATATCTTGTAAAATAAAGCAAAACAGTTAAATATGTAAATGTGATTAGGAAACAAGAGAGTCACAAAAGAGGCATAACCGTAAAATCACTGACCTTAAATCTGACTAGGAAGGACCAACACGAATCGCGGTGGTTTTGCTCTGTCTAAAAGAGCATCCCAGCCCTGTCCAGCAGGAAGGTGCGTGTAGTGCCAAGGCCGCCGCCTCTGCCTGGGCACCGGGGCAGGAAGGAAACAGACAAGACCGTGGACCATCCTTTCGGAGCTCTGGCGCGAGAAAGCTATCCAAGACGAGGCAAGTTGGGCCCAAAGGATGCAGGAGGTAGAGTAAGGAGCTACCACTGGTCAAGGATGGACAAATTAAACATCAAAACAGCATGACAGAATTTTCATGAAATACAACGCACCTAGTTCACACTAATGTCGCTAATAGAGCAGACAAGAAAGGTCCCCTTACAGCAGGCTGGTAGCTAGTAACTGCAGGAGAGGATGGAGTCTGAAAACGGCTGTTTTAAAACCATCTTTGCAGCAGAGTGATAAGCCAGTAACAGGCAACACCATCACTGGGCGCGGAGCCAGCCGTGACGGTTGACGAGCAACAGGCTGTGAGGTCGCCTCCAAGCGGCCCCTCACAAACCTTGTCAGCTTCACACGATTAATTTAGTCTTAATCAAGGCTACCACACCCCCAATACGGGGTGCTGTTACCCTGAATGGAGGCGAACACCCCCAATATTGGGGCAAATCAGCATCACGTGACTCCTGAGAAGACAACCTCGATTCTAGGGTCGTCCCCCAAAACACAGACCATGAATCTAACATTAAAAAATACCAGAAAAGTGGAAATTGAGAGATTCTACAAAGTAACTGGTCCAAAGTCTTAAAAACGTCAAGCTTGTGAAAACGAAGGCTGAGGAGTGGTCCAGACTGGACAAGAGGACCGGCTGCAACAAAGTGTGGTGTCCGAACCGGGACGGGCCCGGGCCGGAGTGGAGGAAGCCTCGGAAGCCTGGGCGCGAACTAAGGTCAGAGCAGGCGCAGGCATGGACGGCACCCTTCTGACTGATGGAGAGGGCTGTGCTGACGAAAGAGGAAGTGTCCTGGGAAATAAACTGACAAGGTGAGATGCTACTGAACCACACGCGTTATACTGGTCAACAGTGAGATCATAACTGACTTAAAAAGGCCCTAATCGGTAGTATCTTGGTGTGCTGAACATGAATATAACCCTGAAGATATTTCATATAATTCATTTCATGTAATTATATTTAATATAATTCATTTTATATGTTTCACCATGTCAATTTATCCAGTAGGACTGCAACAACATCCTAAATCAGCCCAGAATGATGTCATATTGCACTGCATTGCATAACACCATCATGCACACATCATCCAGAGTTGACTGCATCATTTTCTGATGCAGTGCAATACTACTGCCAGGCGGCTGCTGAAGTAAGCTGACGTCAGCAGTGCACTATAGAAAGCCCTGTCGGAAAGGTTGAGCAATGAAAATATTTCAGACTTTGTGCGAGACAGTTTAAACTACTGTTCCACAGAACTGTTATTATTTTATCAATTTAGGCACAATACAGAACAGTAATGCCTCGAAAGTGTGTTCATAGCGTGGACAATTTCTGCTCTATTTGTGGGGAAGTGACATTTGCCAACCAGAAGAAAAGTATCACTTCTCAAATGAAGAAGGCCTATCATCTCTACTTCGGATGCAAGGTTGGTGACCAAGACAAGCCTTGGGACCCACATACATGCTGTGCTACATGTACAACACAGCTGTCACAGTGGTGAAATGGCAAAAGACCATCCATGCCGTTTGCAGTCCCCATGATGTGGACAGAGCCAAGCAACCACATAAAAGACTGTTACTTCTGCTTGGTTCCTCCTCTTTCCGGTGGAATAACGAAGCAAAAGAAGTCGAGAATAGTCTACCCCAACAACCGTCTGCATTGAGACCAGTTCCACATGGTGAGGGACTTCCTATTCCAGAACCTCCAGCAGAATATTCTCTTGATTCATCTGATGAGGACAAGGGTGAGCCAACCTGTTCTCCTGTTCCATCAGCATGCAGGGATCCAGATTTTCACTGTGGTGCATCATCAACCCCACACAGACTAACACAGGAAGAACTAAATGACCTGGTTCGTGATTTGGACTTACCCAAGAACAAGGCACAATTGCTAGGATCAAGACTCCAACAATGGAATCTTCTAGAAGATGTCACAATTCCTTTATATCGAAAGTGCCACCAGCAGTTGGAGCCTTTCTTCAGAAAGGAAAGTACTCCAGGTATTCTGTTCCGATATTGAGGGCCTCATGAATGCCTTAGAAATCACTTATGACCCACAAGAATGGAGACTATTTCTAGACTCTTCAAAACTGAGTCTTAAGGCTGTGCTTTTTTGCAAAATGGAAACCGTCTTTCATCTGTTCTATTTCTGAGCAGCTGTACAAAAGACAAGCGAAGAAATCTAAGAAGCAGTCTATGACGTGATTTTTTACAGGTATTAACCGTAGGCCTATTACTATTGGCATGCATTTCGTGACATTTATTGTAGGTTACAAAAAACTAGAGCCAAAATTAGAATTTGACTGTCATATTCGTGTTGAGCACATGGATAAATGGATAGCAAATGACTAATTTTATTTCAGTAACAGACTTCTGTAAAAATTTGTTGACCAGTGTTATCTGTCCACCAGGGCGGGTGGGGAGTGGAAGGGGGGCGGGAAGGAGGAAGAGGGAAGCAAAACAAATAGGCAAATTTTAGATAATCAGTCAAGTGGGTAAAAGACATATAGGGAGATCTTTGTACTATTCTTGTCACTTTTCTGTAAGTATGAAATTACAGCAAAACTTTTTTTTAACGATTTATTTACGCATACAAGAACTGGGGTGTAGGCCAGAGGTAGGAGAGTGAGAGGATTCACCAGAGACAGCAGGGAGCAGAACAGGAGGATCTACTGAAATCCACTGCTGAGGGGAGCAGCGGGGAGACAAGAGAGGTCTGCTGCACCCCTGTGGGAAGCTCCCTGGCCGGGGGTCGAACTCAGGCCACAATGGCTGCCAATAGCTTCGTAGCCCTGAGACTTAACCCCCTGCACCACCAGGGAGGCCCCCCGCAAAATTTTTTTTGAAAGAGAAACTTAGAGGCATGCACACTCAACGCAACACAGGGTCCGTGTTTGGAAGTGAATTTGAACAAACCAGCTGAACAAAACTGGCGTGAATAACCCAACAATCCAGCGCCTACCTGTGGCAGAGGCTAGTATGTGGATACCTGGACAGAGCTGCACACGAAGGCACGGGACAAAGGCAAGCCCGGCCACCCCGGCGACAGCGCAGTCGGCCTCCAGGCTGCCACCCAGCACCCAGGGAAGCAAGATCACACCGCCGGGGAGAGGCACAAGTGACTCCCGCACATTTTTATAACTTCCTGGGATCTCTAATTATTTCAAATTAGAAAGTTAAAAATAAATCAATTCTCATAATTCAAGAGCAACTGTAAAAGGTATTTATGAATCTATCAAATAGGCTTTTAAAAGCAAAATTTTTACATGTGAAATGGGTTTTATTGCCCCAAACAATCCACAGATCGTAGAAAAACACAGCAGATACAGGGGGTTTAGGACGCGCGGACACTGGCGGAAGGGGGCTGCGGGGCCGCTCTCCACTTTGGCGTAAGTTGGAAATTTCCCGTAATTTAAAAAGTATGATTCTGCTCGGGTCACCTGTTTTTTATATGTACGTATCTGCAAAGAAAACAGTTTTAAACAATAGTCACCAAAGTGTAAAAGTGGTATTGAAAGGGGGAGGCTGTTTTGGAGACTTCTGGCCGGTCTCAATGTCTAACTCTTCCTCAATAACCACGTATTATTTCAATCATTTTTTAAACAGAAAAAAGCCCACACACACAGGTCTCAAAAACTGCTGAAACGTTTTCAAAATTGCTCTGGCAGTTTGGTGGTCTGGGACCGCCACCTCGGGAGGGCCTGCTGGCCTGAAGGAAGTGCCCCCCCCAGAGTAAGGCACGAGCAGGGGACACGCCCACAGGCAAGGCCACGTTTCAGACTGGCCGGACCCCAGGCTTCCTATCAGGCAGGACCACTGGCGCTTGTTACTGACGTTTCTGTGGCCACGCAGAGACATGGGGAAGAGCAGGAAAATTCTTTCTTTAAAGAAATCCGCCCCTGGCCACTGTCCCCTCCTGCGGGCGCTGCAGTGACCACTGTCCCACGTGGCCTCGTTTGCCACAGCGGCAAATAAAGACGACTTGTCCCAGACCCTCTGGGAAATCCAATCCACTCCCAGCTGAGCTCTCTCCATTTTTCCCCTAACAAAGATCTAAAATTGAGTCTCCATCTTTCTCACGAGAATTGAACTGAGAACTTATCAATTTCACACTTGTCTAGAAATTCTAGGAAAACTGAATCCTGAATTATCCTCAGTCCAGAAGAAACAGCCCACAGGGTCACCGGCAGAATGCATGCCTCTGTCTTCAGCATCACCTTACTGCTTACACATGAGGCGCTCGAGCTCCGAGACAGAAATCCCAGACTCAGCGGGGGCAGGACGGATGGGGAACCTCGGGGACGGCACCTCAGCGGGACTGCGCCGCCCTCCGGGGGCAGGGCAGCGGGCCTCTGGAGGGGGCAGGAGGCTCCACGAGGAAGCTGGGGTCAGCCCCAACCGGGGTCGGCGCTCACCAGCGGGAGCGTGTTTGCTTCTCCGCGTCTCCCCGGCGCCGAGCCCACATGACACGTGCGACAGAAGACGTGACTGCAGCGTGAAAAGCTACAGACAACACTCGTCACAAAGCAGTGGGTTAAACAGCAGCCCACTTCCCTGTGAAGAACTCTCCGACAATTCTCGACACGAGGGTGGTAACGGAACATGCCAGCGTCGTCGAGGGCACACAGCTGGGACTGAGCTTCCAACGGTCGCGCGGCACTCCAAGCGCCGTGCCCGAGAGCACCCGGGAGCTGCCTGCCCCGCTCGGTCAGTCCACCCGCAGCTAAGTTCGCAGCTCTGGCCTGGTCCCCCCAAGGGCGCTACACCGGAAACACCAGGAAAAGCGCTTGTGAGCCCCCATTCCCCAGGCGCTGCCCCTTCGCCCAGGGTCATCTGCTTCAGACAGTAACAACCCGTCAGAGTGGAAATAACACCATTCAAAACCGTGAAGACATATGGAGGACTCTGCCACGCTCAACAAGCTTAGGATAAACCAAATGACACTCAGAGCTGGCAACCAGGTCACAGGCATGTTCCACCCGCTGCCAGCCTTTGTGGGGTGAGAAGGGAGCTGCCTGCCTCCGACAGCTGGAAGTCCGCCCGCTGACCGTGTTCCGAGTGACTGAGGCCAAACCCCACTCCCACAGCTCTGGCCGACGCCCCCAACAGCAGCCAAGCTAAGTGCCTGCAAGTGAAGCCCCGGCCAGCAGGAATGCACTTCCATCTTGTATTTCTGCAAACGCTGTAGGTCAAGACAAGAAAGATGGCAGAAACAGGTGCAGTTTCGAGTGAGGCTGCATGGCCTGAAAAGTTGAGACGTGCAGGCCAGCAGCTTGGCCCGGGGTGCAGGCGGCTGTGACAGAGGCTGAGGCTGCAAGCGCCGGCGGGTCCCCCCAGCAGCGTGGCCACAGACAGGCTCCCAAATCTCCATGCAGCGTGGAGACAACAACACGACATCCCCGAATGTCCTTGCTGTCCACAGCAAGTCCAAGGAGTGGGGCTGCTCTAGGACACAGGGTGGCCGGCGACGCGAGACCAAGGCTCATCGGCGCAAGGACACAAAGGATGAAGAGCGTGGCTGAGGTGCCAGAGCCGGCCAGGGTCCGTGCTGGGAGAAGGCGAGGCTGAGAGCGGCACGGAGAGCCAGCCCCAGCCAGCCCGGCCCATCCCAGAGGCCACCTACCGTCATGCGGACGCGGCTCCTCCGCCGGGCAATAACTCAGTCATTGCACATTCTGACAGGACGCAAATCACTTCTCAGTGCCCAGGCACACGCGACAGAGGCAGCTCCGGCCGAAAGGCTGCGTGTGTCCGAGGAGCAGCAGGAGCCGACAACGGAGCCAGGACGCCGGGTCTGACACTGGGCTCCGCCGGCCTGGTCCTGTGAGCTCGGACAAGCTGCCTGCCCTCCCACCCCACCCCCACGAGCTGGGGAAGTGAGGACAACAGACTCCGTCCTACCACAGTGCCGAGGACCGAGGCGCTGCATGTGGGCTGCGCACGGTGGACACACGCGCGACGCAAAGCAAGCGCGAGCAGCCACCGTCGTCGCGAAGGAAACACATCGATTTGCGTTTGCTAAATGCGCTCACACCGAGCAGTGCGTGAGTCCACATGGACACACGAGCTAGCTCCCAAGCACTTACAAAACAAATGCACTTTTCTGTTTAAGGTGCGTGTAAAAATGTCTGTGTACAGGGAGGGGCTTTCTGAACGGGGCGTGGCCACAGGGCTGGGGTGAGGGCAAGTTCCCGCCCCACAGGGAGCCGCGGGAGTCGGGTAAGGGCAGCCGAAGGGCCTCTGCCATCGTTGAGAATTTACAAAACTCAACGTAGCGCTCTTTTTTCAAGCAGTCCAAAGCTGCGAGGGCAGAGCTGTGTCTGCCCCAAGCCAGACCACGGAGGTGCGAGTCCATCTCCTAGACGAGCCGCGGCCCAGGCGGGGCGCCGCCTCCGACAGGCCTCGAGAACGGCGGTCCCGACAGAAGGAAAATTGTGTGTCTCACCCAGGTGAGGCTGAAGGGCGGGCACCGGGTGACGGGGCCACACAGCCGCCGCGCCAAGGGGGCACGGCGGGAACGGACCGACAGGCCACACTGACACGGCCGCTGCCACTCACCAGCTTGGACGAGCGACTCCATCCGGAGCCTCCCTTCCTCCCTTCCCATCGACACAGGGGCCCGGATCGGCTGCACAGGCGAGCACCACGCCTGGGCGCACCGGCTGGGCCAGCACAGCCCGGCGGTAAAGAGCGGCGCAGATGGTGCGAACTCACATGCCTACTGCGCGCCACGAACGCAGCTGCAGGTGAACAGCGGGGAGGGCCACAGCACGTTCAGCTCGGGGAGAGCCCGGAACCGGGTGCTCTGAGGCGGGCAGCGCTTCGGTCACCTGACAAGCTCCCGCACACAGACCGCACCTTTCCTGATTCAGTGTCAAGAGCAGCACCAGGGAATCTGCATTTCCACGACTTTCACGATGCTGCTGCTGCTGGGGATCCCATGCAGGGAAATCATGGCCTGCGGAGGGAGAGAGACGGAAGAGGACCCGGCAGCTTTTGTAAATGTAAGAAGCCAACTACTCAGGCCACAGCGCAGCAAGCAGGGGGTGTGGCTGGCCCTTGAGAGAAGACCGAGACCAAAGACAGACAAAACTGGACGTGAAGGGGCAACAGGGTGCGGCTCAGCCCTTCAACACCCTGGGGAGAGAATTGCAGCAAGAGCCCACGGGCTCGGCTGGCTGCGCTGGGCGGGGCAGCCAAGTGAGCCCGCGGGGAGACGGCAGAGACGGCGCCGCAGGAAGGCCAGGCCACAGGGCAGGGAAACAGCAGCAAAGTCATCAGGACCCCTGGAGGTCTGATCACAGAACGCGGTCGCTGCACCCAGCCCTGCAGGGAGCCACCAGGTAGGAGGTACACGGTAGAGGGGTTCGGCCCATTAAACCCCACTATTTCCTATCTTCCTGGCGTTACCTCACATCCATCAAGGGAGCTGAGACACCTCAAATTTACTCCAACAAGAAAAGAAAATCGTATTTCTTGACTTTGTATAATCTACTACACGTTTATTAAGAATAGCACATGATCTTTAGTTACCGATTTAAGCCCACCAAATGTGCTTCCAAACCATGCTCTCCAGGAGCCGCATTCAATCCCTGTGTCCTGGTCAACACTGGCAAATGACACAGGTGGGCTGGAAACGCAGACCACGACCCGCTGGGCAACATCGCTCGGCGATCTGCAGAAAACCACCGACAAATCCAACCCCACGTAATTCACAAGCCAGCAAGGAATCCTGAGGGCCCCCAACCCCAAAGCTGGGGTTGGAACCCCATCTCACACCTTATACTAGAATAAATCTCAGCGATACTACAGAGATACCAAATGTAAACAACAAAACCTCCACAGCACAGGAAACCAAGAGAATTTTTAACAATAAAGTTAGGAAGACAACTAATCTTTGACAAAGGTGCAAAGAATATGCAATGGAACAAGGTCAGTTTGTTCAATAAATGGTGCTGGGAAAAATGGACTGCTACTTCCAAAAAAATGAAGCTAGACTCCTACCTCACACCATGCACAAAAACTAATTCAAGGGCCTCCCTGGTGGCGCAGCGGTTAAGTGCTGCGCTGTGGAGCTGTCGGCAGCAGCGATGCGAGTTCGACGCCCAGCCTGGGAAAATCCCACATGGTGCGGCAGACCTCTCCTGCCTCGCCCGCTGCTCTCCTCAGCAGTGTACTTCTTATCTGCCTGTTCTGCTCCCCACTCTGTCTCTGGTGAAGCCTCTCGCCACTCCACACCTCTGGCCTGTACCCCAGCTGTATGTATAAATAAATAAATCTTAAAAAAAAAAAAAAAACTAATTCAAAATGGATAAAGGACATGAACGTAAGACCTGAAACCATAAAATATATAGAAGAAAATATAGGGCCTCCCTGGTGGCGCAGTGGGTTAAGTTGCAGTACTGTGAAGCTATCACAGCCACTGCAGCATGAAGTTCGATTCCCAGCCAGGGAGGTTCCCACAGGGCGCCACAGACCTCTCCTGTCTCGCCTGCTGCTCCCCTCAGCAGTGTACTTCAGTCGATCTGCCTGTTCTGCTCCCCGCTCTGTCTTTGGTGAATCCTCTCACATTCCCATACCTCTAGCCTACACGCCAGCTTGTATGCATAAATAAATCTTAAAAAAAAAGAAGAAGAAGAAAATATAGGTAAAACACTACATGACACATCTCAGTAAAATCTTTAAAGACACATCCCCCAAAGTGAAGATAGTGAAGGGAAACATAAACAGCTGGGATTATATCAAACCAAAAAGCTTCTGTACGGCAAAAAAGACTTTAAACAAAACAAATAGATACCCAACTGATTGGGAGAAAATTTTTGCACACAATACAACTGATAAGGGACTGATCACAAAAATCTACAAAGAGCTCACACAACAAAAAAAAAAAAGGGGCAGAAGAGCTAAAAAGACACTTTTCCAAAGAGGAAATGCAAATGTCAAACAGGTATATGAAAAAATTTTCAACATCACTTATAATCAGGGAAATGCAAATCAAAACCACAATGAGCTATCACCTCACACCAGTGAGAATGGCACACATTAAAAAAACAGGCAACAACAAATGTTGGCGAGGATGTGGAGAAAAAGGAACTCTCCTAGACTGCTGGTAGAAATGCAAACTGGTCCAACCTCGATGGAAAGCCGTATGGCGGTTCCTCAAACTGCTAAAAATGGAGCTTCCATACGACCCAGTAACATGGAATCTACCCAAAGGACACATAAACATTAATCCAAAAGGATACATGCACCCTTATGTTTATTGCAGCACTGTTTACAATAGCTAAGATATAGAAACAACCCAGATGCCCAAAAACAGATGACTGGATCTAGAAGATGTGGTACATGTACACAATGGAATACTATTCAGCAATCAAAAAAGATAAACTCATGCAATTTGCAGCAACATGGATGGAGCTAGAAGGAATCATGCTCAGCAAAATAAGCCAGAAGGAAAAAGAAAAATATCAAATGGTTTCACTGATAGCAGGAATACAGGGGGACCAAATAAGAGACAATCGGGGGAGGGGAGGATAAGGGTTCAAAATGGGGGAAAAAAGAGCACACGGGACTACGGTGACGGTTCATGGGTGAACCAGTGATGGGTAACCCATGGGGAATACACAATAATGTAAAAGATATAAATAATAAAAATTTTAAATTTTTTTTAAAAAACAATAAAGTTAGGAGGCTAAGGGCGCTCCCACGACGTCTAAAAACACCAACCAAAATCCTAGTGGACAACAGGTCCAGGACATGGACAACTCACAGGAAATATGTGAGGTGCGATCACCGCTGAGAAAGCCAGTCCGAGAAGCGCAAGCCCAGAGCGTCACAGCTCTTGCGTCTGTCCAACCAGCCAAGACCAAACGACAGTGCACAGAGCCACGGACCGCCGGAACTGCCTGCAGATGGCACCGACCGCGCCCCCGAACGCCAGTGCGTGCTGACCCAGCAGCTCCTCTCAGAGAAACACTCGCAGCGGCCTGGGCGGACGACAGCAGCGGAAGACAGAAGCAGGTTCCAAGCCCAGCACGGGGCTTCTGGTCCCTGTGCGTGTCTAGGGGGCGCTGGCTGTCAACGACCGAGACACTGACAAAGGGTAGTCTCCAGAATATGGCTTATTAAGACAAAACAAGGCAAAAGACCGTAAAAGTGCTAGAACAGGCGTTTCTTCCAAGAGGGCCACATCAGCAAACCACAGACCTTCTCTGGAAACAACCTGAGGCTGGTTAACTCCAAAGAGGGGAGTTGATGAGTAAAGGGAGTGTCAGAGCCATGTCATCAGACGCCCTTCAGATTTATATATTTATGCATACAAGAGCTGGGGTACAGGCCAGAGGTGCGGGGGTTGAGAGGACTCACCAGAGACAGAGTGGGGAGCAAGATCTACTGAAATCCACTGCTGAGGGGCGCAGCGGGGAGACAGGAGAGGTCTGCTGCACCATGTGGGAAGCTCCCTAGCTGGGGATCGAACTGGTGCCACAGTGGCTGCTGATAGCTTCATAGGCTGAGACTTAACTCCCCTGCGCCCCCAGGGAGGTCCAGATTCACATTTTAAAAGCTCACTCTGGCTCCTCTATAAAGAAGACATGAGAGGGGAGCCAGCAGGCAGGAGACCAGTCAGAAAGCTGCAGGGCGCCCAGGTGAGAGCGGACAATTCAACAACTACTTACACAAACCTCCAAGAGTGAGTGGGGAGAAGGGGAAAGGGGGTGCCTGGGTTAACAATGAAATACAAAGCATTAAAACAAAGCAAAACAAAACTACAGACATGCTGGAAATATGGAAAGACATTCCATGCAAGTACTAAATAAACTGACTTTTCAGTCTTCAAAATAGAATTCAGAGCAAAACTAGAGGTAAGAGTATAATACACCAACACAAAGAACAGTTTACAAAGATTAACAATGTTGAATTCAAGAAGTAAAACCGACAAAAGGGGGTAACAACTTGGGCAATGGAAGCGGCACTAAAACGGTCCATCTCATACACAGACCGCTTAGCCTGCGCCTGACAAGCGGTGGGTAGACACTGTTAAGAGTGTAACTAGTTCACAAAGAGTTTCATCACATTTCAAATAACCAGTATCAAGAAATACAGTCTAGGGCCTCCCTGGTGGCGCAGCGGTTGAGCGCTGCGCTGTGGAGATGTTGGCAGCAGCGATGCGAGTTCGAGGCCCAGCCGGGGAGAATCCCACATGGTGCGGCAGACCTCTCCTGCCTCGCCCGCTGCTCCCCTCAGCAGTTTATTTCTGATCTGCCTGTTCTGCTCCCCACTCTGCCTCTGGTGAACCCTCTCGCCACCCCACGCCTCTGGCCTGTACCCCAGCTTGTATGCATAAATAAATAAATCTTAAAAAAAAAAAAAAGAAATACAGTCTAGGGCCTCCCTCGTGGCGCAACGGGTTAAGCGCAGCACTGTGGAGCTGCTGGCCGCTGCGGCACAAGTCCCCACAGGGCACAACAGACCTCTCCTGCCCTGCCCGCTGCCCACCTCAGCACTGTACTTCAGTCCATCCGCCTGTTCTGTTCCCCGCCTTGTCTCTGGTGAACCCTCTCATCGCTCACACCTCTGGCCTGCACCCAGCTTGTATGCAAAAATAAATAAACCTTAAGAAAAAAAAATAACACCACCTCTATGGCGAGGACAACGGCTTTGACACAACTCTAACACAGCGGACACCGGAAAGGCGACGCCGGAGGGACTTCTGCAGTCGGAGCAGCGCAGTAAAAAGCGAGAGGCTGAACCTACCTTTCCATTCAGAAATCGAGAACAGAGTAAACCTGAGGAAAACAAAACACACAGCAGAGAGCAACAAGACAGAAGGCAAAGAAACAGGAGTTGACTCTCGGAAACAAAACTTGAGTTGACAGGCTCCAAGAGGTAGCGCGGAGGCGCGGGGAGCCACCCCGGCGGCGGCCAGCAGCCAGCGCCTGGCAGGCTCTGCGCACCCGAGGGCAGCCCCAGAAGACCGGAGCAGCCCGCGAGCGCGGCCCGTGGCCCAGGAAGCCAGAGGCGACAGGACAGAGGGAAGGGACTGCGAGGCCACATCGCGCGGTGACCGTGAAGGGCACACAGGCGCGCAAGGCTGAACCGCCCAACACGCAGACTTGTGCTTTCGGGGTAAACCCCACTGGGTTAATTTTCTGCCATGAATACTTTCCCCTTGGGGTGGGGGTGGGGAACGGCATAAACAACTTTAGGAACGAGAGAGTAGATGGGAGTGAGGGAAAATGGGGCAGGGCTGTGTCCCCAGGAAGCCCACCCAGAGACCAGGAGCTGCGGAGTCCTGAGGCCCAGAGAGGCGCCCGACGGGGAGCGTTCCCACCAGGCATGGCTGACAGCCGAGCGCTGCCGCGAGCCCACGCAAGCTGCCGGGCGTGTGGGCCCCACGGATGTGGCAGCATGAAACTGAGCGACCAGCCCTGGAGGACTCAGACAGTAGCTGCCAAGGTCACCCCGGAGAGTCCCTAACCTCGAGCTGAGCTGTTTGAGCTGATGACAGAGCCCCGAGTCGCTGCAGGAGGAAGCGCCAGAGGTGGGCCAGAGGAGCCCCTGGCACGGGCCAGGCCCAAGGGCCGCAGCGTCTGAGACAATGACAGCAGGCGACGGAAGGCGGCCGAGACGGGTTCAAAGCCTCCGTGAGCAGAGCAGCCAGGAGCTGCGGGGAGAGAGCCGCGGCTGGGGCAGGGGCTCGCAGGCCCCGGGAGGAGCACAGATGTGGGAGCGGCGGGCTGCACCTGCCCTCCGAGCCCCGGGGGACGCTCTGCTGCTCTCGGCACCACCATCTTTAAACAAGCTGAGCTAGCAACGCTGCCCGCCCAACTCCAGAGGGGAAAATCAGCATCGTACGACCCAACAGAAAGAAGGGACAGCAGCAAGAAGACTTTCTTCTGGAAGGGAGAGCGAGCACTTCTCTCCCCACACCCGGCTAAGGACGAAGTTCTTGCAAACAAAGCAAGCTGGGCAATCAAGACACCAGACAACTGCCGCCTCCTGGGGGATCCAGAAAACCCCAACAGCGCAAGCCCTGAGGCTGCGGCAGCTCCCTCAGGGCCTCTCAACCACTGCCAAGAGCCCGGCAAGCACCCTGGCCACACAGTGGCCGTGAGAGGGACTCTGAGGATTACCTAATTGACTCAAGCGAGCCCTTAGGGGACTATAATCTTGACCTATCCAGTCATCAAACCCAACCTGCCCTTACGGGACTGTGATGCCTCCGGATGGACAGAGAGTTTCTGCTCTCAAGACTCACAGTCTGGGGGGCGGGGCGGGGAGGGAGGTTCAGACAAACACCCCAACACCACACGACAAAGTGGGAGGACATACAGAGGTCACAGAGCAAGAGCACCTGCGGCCAGGAGCCCACCGCGCCCACCCTGCCTCCGAGTCCTCTCGCTGCCAGCTCGTCTCTAGAAAGAAAAGTGTCTATGGCGCCTGGTCCCCAATGAATGTTAACCCAGGCATCGTGGGCGACCCATCCAGAATCTGCCATACATCTGTTCCGCCTGGCAGCTACTCACTGCGGCTGCAGGGCAGTCAGGGCACGAGACAGCCAAAAGGGTGCAGACTGACCCTCTGGCCACAGGCACGGGCTGGTGATGGCCTCCGGAGCAGGCCCTCCTCCTAAGAAGGAGGTTTGTCTTGGAAATGATCTTCCTTATTCCCCTCCTCAAACCAGCTGTGACCCTGGTCCGTGCGGTACAGAAACATGACGCCCAGGATGCCACCACCATTCTGTCCCCAAAGCCAGACCAACACACGGCGGAAAGCAGAAACAAGAAACCCGCATAAGACAGAGCTGGCACCCCAATCAAACCAAGCCTGAAGCCCACTTACCTCAGAATTTTCACTGACAAGAAAGGTACCTAAAGTTTAAACTACTTTAAACTGGGGCCTCCCCGGTGGCGCAGCGGTTGAGCGCTGCGCTGTGGAGCTGTCGGCAGCGGCGACGTGAGTTCGACGCCCGGCCGGGGAGAATCCCACATGGTGCGGCAGACCTCTCCTGCCTCGCCCGCTGCTCCCCTCAGCAGTGTGTTTCTGATCTGCCTGTTCTGCTACCCGCTCTGTCTCTGGTGAACCCTCTCGCCGCCCCACACCTCTGGCTTGTACCCCAGCTTGTATGTATAAATAAAATAAAAATCTTTAAAAAAAATAAATAAACTACTTTAAACTGGGTTTCCTGTTACGTAAAAACCAAAGCAGCCCTAACATCATACTGTATTCAAGGCGTGCTGACTCCCAAAGCCAGCAGCGCCACCCCAGCCACCAGCTCCCTGCACAGCACATTCCACTGTTCACCCCTCACATCCAGAAGTCTTTGCTAAACCTAATTCTCAAATATTAAAATGAAAATCTTTTCCCTCTTATTTTAGCCCCAGAGAATGGCAACTGGTTAATATTTAAATACCATGGCTCAAAACTGCCTAAAACATTCATAAAGGAAAATTTACAAATGTAGATAATTTGTAACTACCAAAAATATGAAAATCCTCATGGCAAACACACATACACACCCCCCTAAGCAAAATAACAAGACACGACAAAGTGGGGAGAAGAAAGCCTTCCAATTCACATCACAAACAAAGGGCTAATCTCCCTGACAAATAGCAAGTCCCTCTTTAAAAATCAAGATATCCCATAACCCACAACAGAAATGGGCGATGGATATGGAACAGTCCATAGAGGTCATTTTCCTCTTAAGATAAAGATGCTCAACCTCACTCCCCACACGGGGAAAAACAAGCGAAACAGCACTAATCCTCGCTGGCCCCAAACGTGGGAGCCTGGTGCGCTCTGGGGGACCGTGCAGAAACGGGGGACACGGGCTCCCTCATGTCCGAGCACAAACAGCCCGCCCAGGCGTCACCCGAGGAAGGCGCTCGAGGACACCAGGAGTGCATGCGCACGTACCCTCTGCCCCAGCAGTACCTCTTCTGGAAATACACCCTCCAGACGGACCCGCCTCCGTGCAAAGCAACGCACACGCAAAGCTACTCACTGCGGCCTTGCGTTATTTTCTCGGTAACAATAGAGTAAATTTGGGTAAGTAATTTATAGGGCAGCCATTGCTCGAGCATGAAGCACCTACAGAGAAGAGCGAAGACGCTCTAGAATGCGGGAGCATCTCCAACATACATCACTAGGCACAGAAAAGGGCGGAGTACCCGCCCTCAATTCCTTCAAATCTCAGTTCAAATCTCTGATTCTTGACAACAGGATGAGCCAGAAACAAATAAAATGACTACAGGGAAGGCCTCTGAAGGGGATGGGGAATAGAAATGGAAGCCAAGCCTCTGAAATAACCTTGTTTTATAGTTCTGATGTTGGAGTCGCGTAGATGTTTTAGATAAAACACAAAATTAAGTGTAACAGCGTTACAAGGCAGAGCTGGCCAGGAAGTGCACACTGTGTCCGACTGCTGGGCCTTCCCCTCCAAACTCTACGATTCCATCCCTCCAACCAAGGGAACAGACACCCAACACCACCTCCTTCATGCCCCTGCGCTCCGCCCGTGGCAGCAACGCCCACCATGCCCGCCACTTCAACACAGGAGCGCACCACAATGCCAGCTGCAAGCACCCTACAGCACCCTCATCTCGCACAGCGGAGGGTCCCCCAGTAAATTAAAGACCGTTCCTCATATTCTAACTGAGTTATGGCAGTAATTGTGCAACTTGATACCTTTACTAAAAATGACCGGATTGTACCATTAAAAGAGACGGCAAAGAGATACGCTCTCTGACTGGAACAGTGTGAAGCGGCAGAGAAAGGCGTAGAGAAAGCCAGTCAGGACCAGCGGCCTCCCGCTCGCCCGAGCGCGCGCACCTGGCAGCCCCCACAGCACTGACTGCAAACCTGGAGTGGGCCCAACAAGCCCCCAGGGGACGCCGCCGACGGGGCCGGTCTGCAGGCCACTCTCTGAGGGTCCAGACAACTTCAATCACGAGGAGCTTTGCTCTGTGAAACAGCTGCTGAGAAACGGGGCACCGGCGGCAGGATAGAAAGGATGCACAGGGAGTGCGTGGGGACCAAAAAGTCCCCCCACTTTTAAGATGCAGGAAATAACATGTTTACTGAAGGATTCGATTTGGCCAAGGTGAGCACTGAGTGTGCGAGGGGAGCTGTAATGATTAACCGCAGCACTGAAACAGGAGCGTGCGCAGCGCGCGGGGAGGCAGAACCAGAGCCCCTGGAAAATGAAAGGGGGTGTCACACAGCCCGCCGGCCTGACGCCTCTCGCGGGGGTCCTCCGCAGTCCACGAGGGGTCCCGAAGGAGGACGGCACATCTGTATCGGATGGTAAAGTCTTTTAAAAAAAGCAGACTGAGGGCCTCCCCGGTGGCGCAGCGGTTGGGCGCTGCGCTGTGGAGCTGTCGGCAGCGGCGACGCGAGTTCGACGCCCGGCCGGGGAGGATTCCACATGGCGTGGCAGACCTCTCCTGCCTCGCCCGCTGCTCCCCTCAGCAGTGTATTTCTGATCTGCCTGTTCTCCTCCCCACTCTGTCTCTGGTGAACCCTCTCGCCACCCCATACCTCTGGCCTGTGCCCCAGCTTGTATGTATAAATAAAAAAAAAAAAGCAGACTGAGAGTTCTGGAAGCAGGCATCGCCAGCATTTAAGTGATGGCCGCTACGGAAGCAAATTCTGTTCTCCAAAGCCCCGCAAACCTTCAGCCCTCGAGGGCAGCTCCCAGCCTCAGTGGGTCCTGAATGCCCCGCTGCTGGGCCTCAGGCTTCCAGCTGCCCCTCCCTTCAGCCTGCCCGCCCAGCCAACGAAATTCAGTGTAAGTGTCACCCTGCTCCAGACTCCCTAAGTTCCCGGCAGCTGAGACAGACACTCCGTTGCCCTCATTTACCGTGTGAACTCAAGGGCGCAGTCGCCTCAGAGCCGCCTTCCTGCCGCCGCTGCTTGGGCAGCCAGGGCAAAGGAACCGTCAACGAGAAAAAGAAAAGCCGCAAACCAAGGCGAACTCAGAACCCAGGTCATCGCTCCCGGGACCCCTCGAAGGAGCGGAAAGGTTCACTGGGCAGGACGGCGGAGCCAGCGCCAGCGCCCTCCCGCGGGCGCGAAGAGGCCAGGGCACGTTCTCTACACCCGGACCGCCGACGCCTGCGTGCGGGCTCCTGCTCACAGTGGCGTTCCTAAGTACAAAAGATGACAAAGAACAATTCTATAAAACTGTCACACTTTATCATACAGATTCGGGATTCTTAAAGATGTCTATTTCACACCAAGCACCGCGCTGCAGGAGCAGACCGGCAGGGCCTGCTGTGATTCCGAGGCAGCGGGCGTGCCAGTGACGCAGGCAGCCACCACACTGGGGTGAAGACACGCGGGCTCCACTGGCAGCCAGGCCAGCGTCCTGCCAGCGCGGGACGGCGTCCTAACTGAGGAGCATGTCAAAATTCAGCCAGACCTGGTGAAAAGAGGATGTAAGACATTTTCCCATCTAGACTGACACGCTCCCTAAATTCTGCTCAGGCCGAGCAGCTCTGCTCGGCGGGGAACACTGCCTAAAACCGCAGCGGTGGCCCACAGAGCTCACTACTTCCCTGCAGGCATTTGGGGCTGGCCGCTAAGCCTTACTTGTCCTGGGTCTTTAATTGAATCAATAGGTCATCTACTGTTCCGCCCGACTGTGGTCTCAACAAGAACGGGAGCAAGCTGAAGCACAGCCCACCCCGGGGCTAGCGCAAACAAAGCCTCTCGGGGCAGCCATCACGACTCACGATGCTCTAATTTGCAATACGCCGGCCGGTATACTGCTGTTTTCACTCAGATACCTGTTATACGAAACATTATGGCAAGAAAGAGCCCCACAAATGAGGATCAAAGGAAGGAAAGAGAATTAACACCTGTACCAGTTTTGCTGCACCACAAAAAGAAAACGAAGACACGCCCAGTACAACAGTGTGGCTGTGGGCCAGTTAAAGGAAAAACGGCTCTGGCCAGAGGTAATCTACTACTGATTACTTGGGAATATGCTGAAATATTTCTAGTCTTACTTTTTAAATAGAGAGACCTTATAAATAAATTCCCTTCTCATACGTGATACTTCTTTCTTATAAAATCTTTAGTTTCAAGTACATTTTCCTACTGTTACAAGGTGAAGTACAGCACAGACTGATGTGGCATGTTTTTAGTACACCCGACTTTAAAGAAAACCCGCATTACAAAATAGAATTAACGCAAAATATTACTCAACTTGCAAATTACCAATTGGCAGATAAGTTGTGAAATGGAGAAAAATGCTAAAAGGTAAGAGCAATTGTCAACTACAGTAAATTAGTTGACGTTAGTGTCATCTGATTGGAAAGAAAGAGAAAGCATTTCTGCAATTAGAAATAACAGACTATGTGCTTTAAAACTTAACCACGAATAACAGAATAAATAACCTGACCACACTCCTTCAGAACAAATCGTCTCTGTGAAACCCAACCCAGGGCCGGAGGTACCACAGGCGGAGAAGCCCCCCGTCCCTCCCCTCGGTGCTCCCACTTCATTGCGAGGGCTGCTGAGCCACGCGCACAGCACACACCGCTTTATATCGTGGTGATCAGTACAGAAACAGAAGCCCCTTACAGACAAGAAGGGTCTTAATTCACCTCCACACCACCTGCAATCACAGCGCCTTGTGCGTAACAGTGCTGTAATAAACACTTAAATCAGGATTATTGTACCACTATAAAAAACAGATGCTAAATGCTGAGGATATGGTAACTTTGTCACTGACATTCTCAGACGATTTTAAATGTCCTGAAAGTTTACACTGAGAATGTCTACCAATTAAAAGTTATTTCTATTTTGATGCCCACTCCTAAGTCACCAGATAGGACCACACTTCACAGTCTACACAAAGAGCCCCACTGAAATAGAAGTCGTTCTCTAAGACGTCAAATGCCAGACTACAAAAATCTTCACATTTATTTTTAAAACAAGTTCTTCAGGCATACAGCCAAGCGAGTCGGTAACAAATTCCACTACGTTTTCATTCTTGCTCGAGTTTTCTACAGAGCGCAGAGAATACTTAGGCCACTAGAGTAACTCAGTGATCCTCCACACGGGAACGGGCTTCTGGAGGGCAGGCGGCGGCGCCCAGCACGGGGCACAGCCCTTTCGGACTGGCAGGCATGCCCAGGTGTTTACTGACAGACTGACAGGACTACCTCGTGGATTTCACTGACATCCTCTGGGAACTTCCTGCCACTGCTCGCACCCATGCGTGGAGTCTTTCCAAATATCAGCATCCTGCCTTTCAAGGTCAAGAGAACCAAGGTTTCTATGACAACTTCTCAAGCCTGCTTTAAGTGGTGTCTTCCCCTAGTATATAAGATTTTACAGTCTAATAACCAAATCGTTATCAGTATTTCAGAAGTCACTAAGTAGCCCTTCATGGGGGAAAAAATGTTTCCACTTAATTCCACATACAGCCTACTAAATTAAGTACAAAATTTCTCAGGGTAAATTTGATTAAAAAAAAAGTTCTAGACTTCTAAGTCCCTTTGTAAACTAAAAATGGGGAGCAGAGAGGTGCGAAAATTATCCACGGGGAGGAGGGTGTGAACATGACCTTCTCTGGAACAGTCCAGTTCTAAAACCAGTCCGCTGAGAAGGCTGTGGCTCGAGCGCCCACACAAGGCGTGAACCGCTCAGTCACCCGCAGGAGGCTCACAGGCGCCGACACAAGGGTGGTTCCCAGACAGAGCACTCATTTTCTTCCTAAGGAGCCCACTACGCTCCTGGATAACCCCACTCTAAAAATATATTAGCTGTTATTAACTGGCTCTCCAGGCCCCGGCTTTACCTCAGCATGCTGAGTACAAAGCTTGCTCAAGAATAAAGACCTAGACTCATAAAGTTTTCAATGTGCTTTTACAACACACCCCACTCTTCCCAATCCCCATTGAAGAAGCAAGCAATGAATCCAAGACAGAAAGATAGCTTCCCAACAGAAAGATGAATTCATTTTCGTGAAGAAATGACTGAGTGCAGAATCATACGAGCCTACGTGTAAAAAGGTCTCGGGAGCGCTCTAACTCCGCGACTCACTACTGCAGGGAGCGCTTCTACAGCACCTGGGGCAGTGCACTCGTGGCCTGGACTCTCAAAACAGGGAGGGGGAGAAGTATAATTCCTTGGCTTGAACGTTAAGCACTGTTGAGTACAGTTTTAAAAGTTGTGTTAGTACATGGACCTGGTAGGTTATATGGTTTGGTAAAAATATATCAAAAGTAATCTGCACCATTTGGTTACTTTCCATTACTTCACAGTCTCTTGCTACACAATCCCCTAATTGTATGAAAGCTAAATTTGTTACCTACTGACAATTTTTAATATCTTTAAAAAGATGTGAGCTACTAAAAATAACTGTTACTTTAGTCCAAAACTGAGTAGGCTTTCAGGTTCTAAAGATCTCTGTAAAGTACACCATGGATGGACACGGGCCCTTTATTCATTCACTAAGCAAGCAGTAAGTAGCCAGGACCTACCGCTCTGCGCGACACTGGACTGGGCACCAGGAGACGCAGAAAAGCCTCAACCCTACTCTAAGGTGGCTGTGAAGAGACATCACCACCGGAGAATTACAAATCGGAAACAGCTAGAAACGGAAATACAGGGAGCGATGAGAACATGTAACAGGGAAGGGATGGTTAAGCTGAGATCTGAATGGTGGTCACTCACATGTACGTGGGAAAAGATCTCCCTCAAACGAAAGGGTTGTCCACTAAGCCCAGCTCCCTTTGGCACCTTGATCCTGAAACCTCTCTTCTGAAGACAGAACAAGTATGCCATCAAGGAGCCTGAAAGCTTGCAGCTGACAATTCCTCAACGGAAGGGCAGTGTGTTTCTCCTCCTGGGATACCCCACACCACCTGCATAACGTATTTATCACAGCAGTCACTCAAGTCTTTGTTTAAATAGTGTCAGTATTAAATCAACATTCATATTATCTTTGGCTAAGCAAAATAAATGCACAAAACTGTATCTCCTCACACAAACAGCCCCATTTCAAACTCTGTTAAAAGAAGATGCTTCTTCATCTACCTCAGAATCGCTATCCAGGTCCAGTAAGACAACGTGTAACAGGACGCTGGGGAGATGCTGAGAGTGCTTGGTCTGCGTGGCCTACAACTTCATCAGTTTCCTCTCAGACAGTTCTTTAGGCTCAGGGAGCCTCCTCTCCTCTCCTCTCACCATGACAAACTCCAACAAAGGTTTGCACGTCCTCTCTAGCCTTGGTTTTCTCTGAAGGGCTGAGCCTGCCTGACCGCTAATGAACTGCCAGTGTTTTCAAGCGCCCAGGTACAGATTTTAGACCATCTCCTCCACTCCGTTCCCCCAGGGCTCCACATACTCTTTCAGCTTTTCGAAAGACCTGATTTACTCTCACTTTACAAGCAGATTTAAATTGAATGTGTTCGTCCAAATCAGACCTCCTAAATAATCCAAATAACTGTTAAGATTTTTTTTTTATTGCGGTAACACTGGTTTATAATACTCTGTATAGGCTGTAAAACTTTATATGCCCCGTGAAAAAAGTCAAAATGGAAAAATCTGTCAAAAATAGACTCTGGTTTTGTGACTAAGGAAAATCATTTGCTCTTTTTTTTTAAATCAGAGAATAGAGATCCAAAAACAATCACTTGTACTAAGAATAAGAATAAACAAACTCACTCATGGAAAAAAAATTACAATAGCTAGAAAAGGGGGGAAACGCCCACCATATCATGTAAATGCATCTCTGAGATACTACCAGGAGAAAATGAAATTCTGCAAAAAGGTCAAAATGCTCAAATACAGTATGCATTTGAAGGCAAATTTATATGTTTAAGGTTTACCTTGCTTAAAATTCTTTTTTTCTAGTGTAGTTTTGACAAGCTTCTCCAGTTTTACCAGTCATTGAATAAATCCCACAAAAAAAGAACACTATTATGATTTTCACGATGCAGGCAGCAACCACCAAGTCCACAAAAGGTTTGCCGCCACTAGCTTCAGAAATAACACGCTTTCAAAGAAAACGCTTTAGGAAGCTAATTTCTAAACTAGTAATTGCTAGACAATTTAGTTTTTCAGCACTTTCAAGTTCTTTAGGTAATAACTTAAAATTTTAGATTTATTTCCAAAGAAAAGGCTTATCCTTCTGTCCTACTATCAGTGTCAGCAGCTTCCTGCTTGACAGTTACCCTTAAGGTTTAACTACATTTTACATCTACCTTTTCAGGGCTTAAAAGTTCATACAGTCATTATATTATAAATTACAAGGTGTGCACTGCAATATTCTCTATTTGAAGAGATGCAGACAGAAGTTAAATAACTCATCCAAGGTCACCCAAACAAGCCTTGGAAGTAGGACTGAAACTTCGGCCGGAGATCACCAACTCCTTCACACTTCCCCGGGTTCCAACAGAGAAAAAACAAAATCAGGTGATTTACTTTCAGTAACTTACAACAGCCTCAAACACAGCAGTTCACTTACCACAGACTAACAAAAAAGATTCACCTTTAACTAGTAAGACCACTTGCTACATTTAGGCACTACTCTCCTATCACCCAGCAAAAACGTCCCGGATCTGGAGATGGGAATCCCTACAAAGTGTTCACTTTTGAATAGGCAGGACTTATCTTCACCCTAGCTGAACTGTTAGGAACTAACCTGTTAGTTTTCCCACGCCCGGGAGCGGTGGGATACTGAATTTCCTCCCTCTTGCCAGAGTCCAAAGACCACAATCTCCAAAGCAAGCCGGCTCTCAATGAGAGCAACGCTAGACAGCCCAAGGAAAGCTCGAATAAGTCGCTTTTAAGGAATATGTTTAAACGATGCTTACAAGCGTCACAGAATCAGTTAGGTCCCCCGCCGAGAAAGGACGGTTCTTGTAAAGTAGATTTTAAGGCATATCCCTCCCTGTTCGGGACAGTCTGATCTGCTGGACAGGAGTCATGTGGGCACGTTGACACCGAACCCCTCTGAAGAGTTCACTGGAAGCAGCGCTTCGACCTCCCATCTGTAGTACTCAGCCCAGCCCACAACGACCCCTTTTACAATCTCGGGAGAAGCTTCCCAGGGCGGAGACAGTGACAGCCGTGCTCCCGAGGATGTTCATGGACACAGAAAGTGTTGACACCGGCAGCGGCTCCTCGGAAGTGTCAGCGCGGCGGCAGGTGGAGCAGCCCCGCGAGCTGAGCAGGTCCTCCCTGACCTGGTCCCACGTCCTGCGCGGCCCAGCCCGGTTCCGCCTTCCAGCCCTTCCCCAGCCGCCCCGCGCCCCGGCCCCTCAGCAGAGCGGGTCTCCCCACCCTCCCGGGCCGGGCGGTCCGGGAGGACCGGACGGCCCCCGCCTCTTCCGGGGACCCGCGGGCCCGCGCCGGCCGAACCCAGCACCGACCCCGGCGCCGAGCCCCGTCCTCAGGCGCCCCCGGCGGAGGAGAGGCCGGCCGGCCGGCCCGGCCCGGCCCGGCCCCGGCCCCGCCCTGCCCCCGGCCCGTGCCCACGCCGCCGGCGGCGGGCCCGGCGACGCCCGGGTCGGTACCTTGCGGACCCCCTTGTAGATATAGAAGTAGAGCTCCCGGCCCACATTGAAGCAGAGGCGGTCGCCGTTGCCAGACTGGTCGTTGAGGTTTACGAAGGAGACGCGGACGGGGTTGGACCCCTGCGAGTTGAAGGGCACCCGGTTGGGCCGGCTGTACTCCGAGTGCGGCAGCAGCTTGTACAGACCTTCCCGGGTGGTGAATTGGGTCTTAATCTCGTTCATCTCCTTCCCTCCTCCCTCCGTCGCCATCTTGGAAAGCAGCGTTCATCCTGCCCCGAGTGCCCGGATCACGCCCAGCGCGCAGGCGCCGACCGGGCTCCCGCGCTGCCCCCGCCTCTTCCTGCGCGCCCCTCCCACCCGCGGGCCGGCCCCGCCGCGGGGAGGGGGCGGGCTTGTTTACGGCGCCACTGCGCAGGCGTGCTCACCTGGCGCGCGGGGCGGGGCTTCTTCTGGCCCCGCCCCCAGCGCCGTACAGGTAGGCGGTGGCCGGGCCGCGTGGGGTCGGGAAGGGACTTGCTCGGCTGGGCCCGTGGCCCGGGGGAGCGCGGGCGCGGCCGCTGTCCTGGGGTCAGCACGCGGGGCGCCTGGAGCGGGCGCCGGTTCCGAGGCCGGGTCGGGCAGGCGCTCTGCACCTGCACTCGCCCGGGTCATCTCCCAGAAGGTCCCGGGGACCCTGCTTTTGCGCCTCACCGTCCGTTCTTCGGGGGCGGTGCGGGGAGAGCCGCGTGGTGCGCGGCAGGCCGCCGAGTGCTGACCTGGCTAAGCTTCGGGAAGCGGGTGTGTGGCCTGCGGTTTCCTAAGCTGATCTCCCCCAGGTGTGTGGAGAAAAGGGGGCGGCGAGGGGAGGCGGCCGCCCCGGCCGAGCCGTCCCCTCCCCTCTCGCGCCGTGGCTCCGCGGGCTCTCCAGCAGGCGGGCGGCCGGCGGGGTGAAGGCCCCGGGAAGGCCGCGGTGCCGCCCGCTGGGCAGCGTGCGCGCGCTGTCCGGGGTCTGCAGGTGCAGGGCGCGCGCGCTGGCAGGAGGACGCGGACAAGCCCCGCTTTCTACCTGCGTTTCTGGGCACGTGGAGCTAGAATAAGAAAGTTTTCTAAGATGACCAGAACATTCTGATAGAATTTCGGGGACGAAAAAAGTCAACTTTGGTTGCACCAAGAACGAGCTTTTCCTTCAAGTTCACAGAGGGTCACGAAAGAAGTGGGTAGAGGTGGGTTCTAGATCCTAAGAGGAGCCTAAGTCACGAAGGAGGCTGAAGAAAGCAGACGCAGGTGGAAACTGCCGGTGTTGTAGTAGCGCAGGTGCCACCTTTGTACGTGTTGGCAGAAAGGCGCTGGAGTAAAATCCTACCTAATAGTTCCCTGAGATAACGAAAATTTTTGTTACAATTGCTTTGAATGTCATCTGCCTTTCCCTAAAAGTTAAATAGATATCAGAAGTCTTTTAAAATACCAGATGTGTTCCGTGGTCACCTGGATTTCTGGTAACTGTCCTTTTACACTGAAAATATGTGTTCATAGTGATCGCCTTGAGGGGCAGTGACATCTGAGTCATCTAAGGATAATTCAGCTGTGTTCCCTAGTTATGGGACGAGGAGGAGGAAACAACAGATTTTGAAGAAGAAAATCTCAGGAAGCAAAAATTTTATTAGCACTCAACCACAAGTTGGCATTGCCCGTGACACCTGTAGAGCACCGCAAGTATTCCATTAAGACCATTCTGTGTAAGTCCAGCATTTCATCGCGATCATGGTATTAGGCCATCCACTCGACTCATCCAAAGCCTTTGAAATTTTTCTATTAATATTTTTCTTTCTCCCCCACACTCAAGGATTCAGTAAATTACAACCACATCTATATAATTGGACCTAAGTTAAAGTTCATTTTTGATCTTTAGTTTCAAACCAAACATTTCTAAATGGATTCATACCTCAAATTCATCATCTCTAAACCTTATGAGTTCTCATTCCATTTCTTCGACTTGAATCATTATTTTTTCATGATTTCCTTAATTACCCCTTTTCTCTCAACTATGCTCCAATAAACCACTACCAAATTAATTTTTTGAAGATTTATTTATTTATGCATACAAGGCCAGAGGTGTGGGGGTGGTGAGACGATTTACCAGAGACAGTGGGGAGCAAACAGGCGGGTCCACTGAAATCCACTGCCAAGGGAAGCAGTGGGGAGACAGGAGAGGTCTGCTGCACCATGTGGGTCAGCTCCCTGTCTGGGGATCGAACTCGTACTGCAGTGGCTGCTAATAGCTTCATAGTGCTGAGACTTAACCCCTTGTGCCACCAGGGAGCCCCCAAATTAATTTTCTTAAGACAGTACTTCAGGGCCTCCCTGGTGGCGCAGCTGTTAAGTGCTGCGCTGTGGAGCTGTCGACAGCTCACGATGCCAGTTCGACGCCCGCCCGGGGAGAATCCCACATGGTGTGGCAGACCTCTCCTGCCTCGCCCGCTGCGCCCCTCAGCAGTGTATTTCTGATCTGCCTGTTCTGCTCCCTACTCTGTCTCTGGTGAACCCTCTCACTGCCCCACGCCTCTGGCCAGTACCCCAGCTTGTATGTATAAATAAATAAATCTTTGAAAAAAAAAAAAGACAGTACTTCAGGGGCCTCCCTAGTGGCGCAACAGGTTAAGTCACAGCACTATGAAGCTATAGGCAGCCACTGCAGCACAAGTTCGATCCCCAGCCAGGGAGCTGACCCACATGGCGCAGCAGACCTCTCCTGCCTTGCCCACTGCTCCCCTCAGCAGTGGATTTCAATCAGTCTGCCTGTTCTGCTCCCCACTCTGTCTCTGGTGAATCCTCTCACACACACACACACCCCCACCTCTGGCCTACACTCCAGCTTGTATGCATAAATTAATAAATGTTAAAAAAAAACACAGTACTTTACACACTACATCCTCCTGTCCAAAGCCTCAGTGACTCAGTGTCCACTCTCAGTCACATACCAAGCTGTTCTCGGCCTGTTTTCCTGTCACATAAACCCCCATGCCAAACAAGCTGTTCTGCCTTCACCCTTGCTCCTTCCCTTACTGTCTCTTTCTCCCTCTCTCCTTTCCCCTTTGTAGCCTGTTCTTCAAGAGCCAGTTTAAGTCCCATCTTCACGGAGCCTTTTTCATGCCCTGGGTAATAAAACCATACTTGAAATCAAGAATTCTAATGCAGGAAGGATTTGAACTTCTGGAATTGCATTCAGAGCTTGTGTACATTGAAATAAAATATTCTTTTTAGACCTGTACATTACTAAAAAATGGAAGAATAGCAATTCAAGTGAAGCAAACATATACTTTTTAAATCGTTTAACTCAAAAATAAAAGAACCTGCAGAATGGGAGCTCGCAGTTGCAAATCCTGTATCTTGTGAGTCTGCCAATCCTAAGCAGCCTGTTCAGTCGCCATTTTTGTTACCTATGGTTCTGCATTCCAGAAGTGCCTGGTCAATCAGTTAAAGGAGCCCAACCCTACAAGGTGTCTTTCAAATCAGTCAAGAGCAGAAAACTGCATCACCCCTGAAGGGCATGCCTCACAAGGAATGACCAGAACAGCCAGGGGCCCTGACTAATACATAACAAGGGACCCCAGAAGCTGATCTGTGGACGCCTTGTTGATAAAATTGAAACCATGGCTAGGGAACTAGGGCTTGATTTCAATCTTAATACCGAGTCATCAAGCAGATAAGAAGTGCCTGGGGGGCAGACTCAGGGCCCCAGAAACTGTAGATGACATTGCACATTTTCTAGTTCCACCCCCCCCCCTTCTCTTTTTCTTTTTTAAAGATTTATTTTTTATTTATACATACAAGCTGGGGTACAGGCCAGAGGCGTGGGGCGGCAGGAGGGTTCACCAGAGACAGAGCGGGTAGCAGAACAGACAGATCAGAAATACACTGCTGAGGGGAGCAGCAGGCGAGGCAGGAGGGGTCTGCCGAGCCATGTGGGATTCTCCCCGACCGGGCATTGAACTCGCGTCTCCGCTGCCAACAGCTCCACAAAGCAGCGCTCAACCGCTGCACCACCGGGGAGGCCCCCCCCCCCACTTTCTCTTTGTCCTCCTTCCCCACACAGGTGCTACTGTATGATTATTCTAGGAATAAAAGGGCCAGGATCTTGCTCTTTCAGCAGCATCCCGCACTGTGCAGTCTGCTCCACTGCGCCTGTTTCTCTATCAGTGTGGTGTGGCCGATGCAACAGTATCTGATGAGGAACTTGTGTCTGGAATATGTAAATAACTGCAACTCAAGAAGTATGACCTAATTTTGTTACAGGGCAGCCCCTATATAAATGGGGTGCCTGTCTATGGGTTCTCACCCGTGCGCTTAAAAGGGACTTATAAGACTCAACTACAGACACATGCAATAAAATTAATAAAAGGGTTTATTTACAAAAAGGAAAGGGAAAAGGTAAAGAATAAATTGGTGAATGCGTCCTACTGATACCAGGCAAATGGGGCTTCAAAGCTGGCCAAAGGCAGTGCCCAAATTGCTTACCGGTCACTATCTTGGTTCTGCACCCACGCGTACAATTGCAAGACTACTCAGACTTAGGGAACAATAACAATGGGATTTATTTAACAAACAGGGAAAAACAAAGAATTACTAAAGTCAACATATGGCCATTACCTTACTTAAAGCAATGTCCAGTCCATTAAGTCCCAGAAAAGTAACAAAGGTGGAGTCTTCCCGCCACTGCTCACATGGAGCTCCTCTTCCAAAAAATAGGCCACATTTCCAAAATGGCTTCTTCCTTCTTCTGTAGACGTGCAACAATCAGACTGTAGGCCAGGTTCCAACTCACAAGGACGACACAGAACACAACTGGAGATGCCCCCGAAACTGCCGTGGTGCCCCAGCGCTGCACCAGGCCAACAACACTGCAAACAGCAGATACAGCGGCCAGACAGCCCCCCAGACTGCACTCACGCATTTTAGGAAGGCACCCGCTTCGGGCCTCTGCCTTCTTACTTCGGCTGCAGTAAAGACAAAACTGGGAGCAGTTTTCATCGCTCGGCTACTTGCAAAGCCTTCAAAGTCGCTGGCTCCAATTCACTGAAGATTCAAAAACATTTCTTCTTTTCCTACATCATGGCGACTGCTTCATCTATTCCTGCATCATGGCGACTGATTCTTCTTTTCCTACATCTTGGCAACTGAATCTCCTTCTCCTTCAGTCCCTTTTATTTCTTATCAGAAATTCCACCCCAAACTGCAAATTTAGCATTTTCCCTGGGGCTTTTATTCTCATCAGCAAACCCCCTCCAGGGGGCACTACATTCACCAGACTCTGGACTCAGCCTTGTTACACTATCAGTTCCCCTGAGCTGAAATCTCAATGGCACACTTGTAAACCTGGCAATCCACGATCATGAGCAGTCGCCCCCGCCCCCCCCCGCCCCCCAGCAAACTCACAGGTCTGGTTTTTAAATCCCAAAACCATTGCTTAACTCCTCCCTCAGTCCTCAGCATCCTGCCCTCGGTGATGATGGCATTCTGGGATTCATAATCCTAGGTGTCTTGGATCTCTTTGGCTTGAGGTGGGGGTGGGGTCCTGGGACACTCCCTTTTCTTGAGGACCACCCTCTTACAATTTGACAAAGTATCTGAGTAGAATTTCTCCAAAGAAGATACACAAATGGCCAATAAGCACAGGAAAAAGGCATCTTGCATTTGAAATGCAAATCAAATACAATGAGATATCACTGCATACCCAATTGTTAAAAGTATGTTATGGGTCCGATTACGACTGAGGCAGAGTTCGATGTAACAACAAAGCGGTGATTTATTGTTAGCTCAAGCTAGGGTCCAAATCAGCCCGGTGTACCGACACAGCGGTCCTGTGGGCAAAATGAGGACCCCGAGTACAGACTTATAAAGGCAATGGAATTCAGCAAGTCCTAGTGAACTTGGCAAGACATCAAGGATGAGGGGGTCGTGGAGCAGATGGTCTGTGCTGTTATCTTTACGAGTTCCTGGAATCCTCGCCCCAGGCAGGGGGAGTTCTATCTCAAGGTTGCTGGCCTTGAGACTTTCACGGCTACTGGCGGCCTGGCGCCTTGCTGCCACTAATGTTGGTTTTAACCTTTGTCAGTGGCCAAACATTCTGAACAGTTTTTAGCATTCTTACTTTTACACAATAGGATAGCTATAATCAAAAAGACAGATAATAGCTAGAGTTGGTGAGGATATTAAAAAAATGAAACCCTCAAGCCCTACTTGTAGGAATGTACGATGCTGCAGCCACTTTGGAAAATAGTCTGGTAGTTCCTTAAAAGTTTAAGCAGCTACTGCCCCTCCCTAGTGGTGCAAGGAGTTAAGTCTCAGCACTATGAAGCTATCAGCAGCCACTGCAGAACAAGTTTGATCCCGAGCCAGGGAGCTTCCCACAGGGTGCAGGAGACCTCTCCTGTCTCCCCGCTGCTCCCCTCAGCAGTGTATTTCAGTCGATCTGCCTGTTCTGCTCCCTACTCTGTCTCTAGTAAATCCTCTCATCCCCCCACCTCTGCCCTACACCCTAGCTCTTGTGTGCATAAATAAATAACTCTTTAAAATTAAAAAAAAGCTTAAGCAGTTACCATGTGACCCAGCAATACCACTCTCAGGTGTTTGCCCAAGAAGTAAAAACACATCCACACAGAACCTTGTGCTTCAATGTTCACAGAAGCCCCAAAGTAGAAAGAAATTAAACTTCCACAAATGAAAATGTGATCTATCTCTACAATGGACTATTACTCAGCCATTAAAAGGAATAAAGCACTGATACATGCTACAACATGGAAGAGCCTTGAAAACACATGCCAGGTTGGGGAAGGCAGAGACAGAAGGCCACAGAGTGTATGATTCCACTTATATGAAATGTCGAGAAGAGACAAATCTACAGTAACAGAAAATATGTTAGTGGTTGTCCTAAGCTGGAGGGGGAGGGGTGAAGAGAAATGACTACTATTGAGCACATGGAGTTCCTTCTTGAAGTCTCAAACATATTCTAATATTGATCAGGGTGGTGGATACATGTAGGGTAAACAAGAGAGTCATCAGGTTTTTCCGCCCTCCCCTCAATGATAGCCCTCTATAGGCCTACACGCATGCCTGATGGCAGGCACCTGAAGAACGGTGTGGGCGTGCGTAGGTGGGTGCACCTAAGCCAAGACAGTGTATAAAGCAGCAGCAGCCGAGAACAGGGTGTGGTGGAGTCTGGTTGATTATGGCGGAGCACAGTGGAATACAGTGAAGAACATCATGAAAACTAATAAAACAACAAGTCTGCTTGAAGTGATGATGAACCTGCTCGGTCTGGGATGGTTGCAGAACAATACACAATTCGATCATACTAAAAACCACTGAATTATGAAAGAAACACACGTGGATGAATCATATGAGCTGTTAAAAGGTCAACTTGAGACCCAGTTTGCTTGTCAGCCAGCTACTGAATTGTTAGGCCAGACATAAAATAGTTATCTGAACTTTACCTAGTAATCAGAACTGTTAGCTGTTCTTTGGGTCTAGGGCTGACATGAAGAAGTGACTGAGGGCCTCCCAGGTGGCGCAGCGGTTGAGCTCTGCGCTGTGGAGCTGTCGGCAGTGCACAATGCGAGTTCGACGCCCGGCCTGGGAGAATCCCACGTGGTGCGGCAGACCTTCTGCATCGCCCGCTGCTCCCCTCTGCAGATTATTTCTGATCTGCCTGTTCTGCTCCCCACTCTGTCTCTGGTGAACCCTCTCGCCGCCCCAAGCCTCTGGCCTGTACCCCAGCTTGTATGTATAAATAAATAAATCTTAAAAAAAAAAAAAGACGTGATTGAGCCACTAAGAATTGAGAAGTTGGAGTAAACCTGCCGCACCTGCCAAGTCACACCTGAGCTCTCCTGGACCGTTTATACCTCTCCTCTAGGAGAGGTTGTTCTTTTCAAAGCTGATTTCTCCCGCAACCTGGTGTGATTGAGTCCTGCTTGACGCCCCCCCAAGAACATGCTTCCATGATGTGCCCCGCTGGGCCTACTCCTGCGCCTCTCCCCGCCCCCACCCTGGGCTAGACGCACGAGCAAGGGACGCAGTGGCGGGCAGAAGCAGCATCAGCCGCCCGAGAGTTTGTCTTCTTGATCCGTTGTGGTCTCTCCAGTCCCAGCCTCGGACCCACAGCTGCTGCCCATCCCTCGAGTAAATACGCCCCGCTCAGACACAGAGCCAGCTGGGTGGGTGCCAGCGTATTCTTAGCACTGGACATTTCTGTTGCTGAACTTTGGGGCAAGTGACAAGACCTGCTGGGAACGGGGCTTCTAAGATATGGCAGGAAGGCCGTGTTTGCTGGCTAGGGCAGGGCCTCTGGAAGCAGAGGAGGGTATGACTCTCCTTAAAATTAAAGGTGTTTATGCCCGAGATGAAGCTGAGTTCCCCCAAGGCCAGAGACGTGCCTGCTGCACGGGCAGAGCCCCACACGGTGACTCCTGGGGGCAAACAGTCCTCTGGGGAAAGGGACGGTGCCCTCCGGCTGGAGCGGGTCCCACCAGTTCCGAAGCCCCCTTCCTGCTGAGGCCACTGGACACCATCGCCTGATGCTGTGCCCGCGAGGATTTAGACTTACTAAATCCTTACTAAATCAATAAGTGTCTGTGTTCTCTTCTAAGGAAACTTTTTTTTTTTAAGATTTATTTATTTATACATACAAGCTGGGGAGCAGCGGGCGAGGCAGGAGGGGTCTGCCGCACCATGTGGGATTCTCCCGGGCCGGGCCTCGAACTCGCATCACACGCTGCCGACAGCTCCACAGCGCAGCGCTCAACCGCTGCGCCACCAGGGAGGCCCTAAAGAGGCTTTTAAAAAGAATGTTCTCAGGACTGCCCCACAATGAGGACCTGACCCCCACAGCTAGTCCTCGGGCAGGCTGTGCCCTCCTATTTTTAAGCTCCTCCAGTCAGAGGCCAATGACAGCCCGGCCTGCACACCGTGGATCTCTCTCTGGAGACCAGAGCTGCGGGGCTCTGCGCCCAGAGCCCCACCCTCCACCGCAGCGGTCTTCTGCAGTAGAGCCTGAAACGGCCAGAGGAGAGGAAAGTGTGGGGAACAGACAGTGTGGGCAGCCAGGGGCAGAGAGCAAGGGGGTCCTCCCCCCAGGCTCCCCGCTGAGTGCAGAGGGCGCGACCTCTGGCGAGGCTGTGTAGCAGGGCGCATGTGCTCTTTGGAAAACTCAGCTTCAGAGCTGCTGTTGGGGAAAGCAAAAGCGCAGCTGCTGACCTTCACAGGTTAGCATGGGCGGGGGCGGCGCCCAAAGGGCACCTTGAGGGCAGAATGTTCTGTGGGGGCCCAGCTGGGCTGAGCTGACAGAGAAGGCAGCTCGGCCTGTCCTGCCGCACTCCCTGTCTGCTCCCATCCCCTCATCGTCCTCCCGTTGGCCTTCCCTGCTGGCCTGTCCCCAGACCCCTCACTGAGCTCGAGCTCACAGGGCCTAGGGCCCGCCTGGCCTCCTCTGCACCTGCGTGGTCAGCGGGCTCCGGACAGGCCGTGCCCGTGACCCCGGGAGAGATGCTGCTTCTCAGAGAGGCTTGCCCCACGCCCCAAGTCCGAGCGCCCCCGTTCCGCTGTCTCAGCTGGCGCTACAAAGTCCAACACAGCAAGTGACCAAGGGACTGGCCCCCCTCCCCACGCCCCCCAAAAGCTAAAGCAGCAGGACACAGGGCGGGTTCCCTGCGATTCAGGCAGAGGGTAAAGGGGGAGTCCTGGACCCCTCGGGGGCTTTTTAGGCTTTTGATGATCTTTCTGCAGTGGGGCTGAGAGCCAGAGGGCTGGCAGGACCCCCAGAGCAGGGGGGTGGATATCAGTGGATCTGCCTGTTCTGCTCCCCACTCTGTCTCTGGTGAGTCCTCTCACCCCCAACACCTCTGGCCTACACCCCAGCTTGTATGAATAAATAATAAACCTTTTTTTAAAAACTCACTATGGAAATTTTTGATAAAGAAGAGTAATGCGGAAGGATGGCTTTGCTCCCAGATTTACACTACTAATGCATATTATAAAACCTCCTTAATTAAAACACCAATGGAATATAATAGAGCACAGAATTGGACCCCAATAAAAACGATCTATAATAAAGAGGGCAGGGGTAGTTTAGTGAAAGGTATTGAAATAACCAACTAGCCATTTGTAATGAAATAAATATGGATGCCCTTTTCACTCTTCATTCCAAAATAAACTCCAGATGGGGCAAATATTTAAATACAAAAATTAACACCAAGTCAAACAAACAAACAAAAAAACCTACTTGAAAAACACATTTGTGATCTTGAAATGGGAAGGCTTTTCTAAACATTGCCCAGAACTCAGAAGCCAGAGGCTATTTTTATTCTCTCTGGCACACAACCTACTTAAAAAAACACCACACTTGGAAAAAATATTTGTAACGCATGTGACAGGGGTTATAATATCCCTAAAAATAAAAACACTTCTTTAAACCAATTAGAAAGGGAAAATAATCCAGTGGGGGAAGCAGCCACAAGGCCCCCTGGGGTGACGACTCTTGTCTTAGGGTCCGCCCAGGAAAAGCCACCCCCTCTCCCGCCATTCTAGTAATGAAAGAAAATGCAAACTAAAAGCAAACGTTCACTATCACATCAGGAAATGTCAATTATCCACATAAAATTGATGGTAGTGCCGGTACCGATTTTCACTCTGGCAAAAGTACAAAGAAACAGGCACCTTTTTTTAAAGATTTATTTACTTATGCATACAAAAATTGAGGTGTAGGCCAGAGGTATGGGGGGGCGAGAGGATTCACCAGAGACAGAGTGGGGAGCAGAACAGGCGGATCCACTGAAATCCACTGAGGAGGGGAGTGGTGGGGAGACAGGAGGGGTCTGCTGCACCCTGTGGGTCAGCTCCCTGGCCGGGGGTCGAGGATCTCACTCATGCCACAGTGGTGATCGTGCTGAGACTTAGCCCCTAGGCCAACAGGGGGGCCCCCAATAAAGCAGTTAAAACGTGTATATCCTGAGACATCTCTTCATGGCCAAATTCATCCTAGATAACCCCCCAAGAACATTACAGACTTCAGGAAACTAAAAACCACTCTCACTTTTTTATGACATTGGTAATGGAGCCATATTATTAGCTTTTGTCTGTGCACAACCGGAAAACATCTAAATCCTGTCTAGCACACCTCCAGAAATCCTGTTACCCAGACATCCCTGTACGTGCCCTAACCCCAGAGAAAACCCCGATGTTTGAGCTGACTGTCTGGTTGTCAAGCCTTCTGCCAACTCAATATCCTGCTCTAGGGCCAGTGGGTACAGGACAGGCTCACTCTCCTCGGGCAGATGGATTAAGGCCCAGAGCCCTGGGCCTCCCTGGTGGCACAGGGGTTAAGGCTCAGAGCTATCAAGCTATCACAGCCACTGTGGGGCCAGGAAGCTGACCCACAGGGTGCAGCAGACCTCTCTTGTCTCCCCGCTGCTCCCCTCAGCAGTGTGTTTCTGTGGAGCTGCCTGTTCTGCTCCCCACTCTGTCTCTGGTAAATCCTCTCACCCCCCACACCTCTGGCCTGCACCCCAGTTCTTGTATGCATAATTAAAAATAAATAAATATTTTTAAAAGACCTCCCTGGTGGCAGTGCTGTGGAGTTGCCGGCAACTGCAGCACGAGTTCGATCCCCGGCCGGGGAGCTTCCCACAGGGCACAGCAGACCTCTTCTGTCTCCCCGCTGCTCCCCTCAGCAGTGGATTTCAGTACTTCTGCCTGTTCTGTTCCCCACTCTGTCTCTGGTGAACCTTTCATCGCCCCACACCTCTGGCCTGCACCCCAACTCTTATGCATAAATAAATAAATCTTAAAAAAATAATAATAATAAATAAATACTTTTAAAAAAGAGTCCAGAGCCCTTCGTGGACCTCACAGACCCTTAGTGCTCTTGGGGACCCAGGCGCACAGGCACACGGTGGGGGGCTGGCGTTCAAGGAGGCAGGCACGGGAGGTGGGGGTGCGGGACCGAGCCCTCCAGGCACCCCAGTGCTCCTCTGGCCTCTCTCTGGCTTCGGCCACTGCCTCCATCCCTCGCACCTGAGTACACACAGGTGTGCCCCGCGCTCCCGGGCCCAGGTGTCCATAATTAGCCATGCGAGTGCTCCATGCCCACACATCTCGGCCCCGGGCACCTACCAACCTGTGCACACAAGACCGCAGGTGGGGGCCATAGAGACTAGTGGCAGGAGGGCGTGAGAAAGCCTCATTTTCATTCCATTTCCCCGACACCTGTCCAGAACCTTCACACTGGTCAAGCAGAAGCCATGACCTCCAGACGACCTCCACAGTTAGGCACACGTGGCCTTAAAAAGGCCCTGCCCTTTTAATTCCTCACGGGTGTCTCGGCCAGGGCCGTGCTACCTGCGGGATGTGACGGGAAGATGATTGCCTTGAAGTTCACGAGCCCTCGTCAGATTCCAAAAGCGGCTTATCATCCTAGAGGGCACTGAGTGGTGACCCCCAGAAGACTGGTACCACCTGTCTTTGACCAATTAATCCCCCCCAGAGTTTGAAAAGCCACTAACAGTAAGCGCCCTAACCCTAACAGACCGCCCACCCCCCAGCCTCCCTGGTCCTCGATAGGCTGTTTAAGGTGGCGTCTGTGGTCTCTCAGGTGACTTACTCAGTCCTCTGTGGTCTCCTGTGTGCCAGGCAGTCATCTGTTACCAGTTAACGTCTTTTGAGACTTATTTATTTATGCATACAAGAGCTGAGGTGCAGGCCAGAGGTGTGGGGTGGTGAGAGGACTCACCAGAGACAAAGTGGGGAGCAGAACAAGCAGATCCACTGAAATCCACTGTGGAGGGGAGCAGCGGGGAGACAGGAGAGGTCTGCTGCGCCCTGTGGGTCAGCTCCCTGGCCAGGGATCAAACTCAGGCTGCAGTGGCTGGCCATAGCTTGATAGCCCTGAGACATAACCCCTGCGCCACCAGGGAGGTCCGCATTTAACTTCTTTTAGACTTTTTCTCCTGTCAACCTATCTGATGCTTGTTCATTTGCCAGCCTGCAATAACCCCAGGGGGCACGGATGATGCCCCAGCGGACACCTACCTGGGACAGTCACCAGTCCCTCCCTTGTTCTCGCTCTAAGAATAACTTTAAAGAGCTCCTGCTTTCCTTATGATTTCTGGCAAAACAGAACACACCTTCCTGACAGTATTTTTCAGGGCTGTGTCATTTTCCAGGACCCACCTCTGCTTCCATGTCCTTCTGTATTTTTTCCATCCTCAAACGATTAGCTCAGTGGGAGCGCAGGCTGGCACACCAGCTCCCTGCTGCTCCCCTCTTTCCGTCTTCATCCTGCTTAGTCATGATTGTGTCATCAGGGTTTCTTTTTAAAGAAGCTCCCTATTTCACATGAGCTGCCAGAACAAAAGGTTCTTGATTAAATGGCTCTGAAACTATCACTGAAAGTCAAAAGCTACTGAAATTTTGGTCAAAATGAATTTTGACAGCCGTTGCTATGAAGACAGCAAAATGCCTGCAGGACAACTGAATGGTGGTGTGGACAGATGCTTTTGGTGGTCAAGAATCCCTGACCAGGAGGCCTGTTTTGAATAAGGAGCTGGACCAGGCTAAGCCCACCAGGTCAGGCAGACGGCCCCGCCAGGCCAGCCGTGACCCTGCAGCGGCTCTCAATCGCCTCCTTTGCCCCGGCTCGTGACCCTCGCGTCCAAATTCCACCGAGCCACCAGGCTCAGGGAGCCCTCCAGCTCCCTGGGCCCCGTGTAGGGTGGTGTTATGCAGCCGCCCCAGACCAGGCAGGCTTCTGCTGATTCAGGCAGAGGGAAGGTCCTGGCGCTCTCGATGTATGTGACGGGCCTTTAGTGCTGAAGCCGGGGCCAGAAACACAAGCCGACCTGCAGGCAGGGAGGCAGGCGCAGCCAGGCCCGGAGCCCCAAGCCCGCGGCCGGCGCATCTCCACACTCGCTCTCTGGCTTCCCACCCTCTCGCCTTTATATTCGCGCACGCCACGCCCCGTGCTCTCTGGCTTCTCCTCCCTGGCGCCCACAATCACAGGCGCACTGTGTCGTGCTCCCGCTCCCAAGCCTCCTGGCGATGACATGATCACGTGTGGGTGATGAAAGCTGCAAGGAAAGCGAGGCTGCGGGTCCCGACTGCCCTCTCCAAGGCTGGTCTGCAGCTGGGTGGCACCAGGGAGAGCCGAATGCCGCTGACTGTCCTGCTCCGGGAGGGCCAGAGTCGGGAGGCCAGCTCTTCCATTTTAAAGTTCTTCTTTTGAAAACCACTTTTTTCATAGCCTATTTTAAAACAAAGAATCTTTCCCCCTGGAAATGACCTAAAAATTCAAACAGAATCCACCTTCACCCCGTTTCCACTTCCTCTCATTCCCTCCAAATAAAAGAGGGGGGAAAGCAGAAAGACAAAACCCCAGAGCCTCAAAACCTTTCCAAGTAAGGCAGGACTTCCCCAGGGGAATTTACAGGGGGGCCACTGGTGGGAGGAAGAGGCCTCCAGCTACAGAAACCCGCAGAGAGACGCCCCAGAGCAGGCTGAGGTGGGGGCAGGACCCAGGACCCAGGGCCCAGGCTGGGGCCGCCGGAGGGGTGTGGAGTTAGGGAGAAGATGGAGAACAGGGTAACAGCAAGAGCAGCAGCAGCAACGATGACAATAATAATGACAATAAAGGAATTTTCAAATAAACTTTCATAGATTTCTTTCAAAAGGGAAACTAGAGGTGCAGCACGTGAGAGGGCAGCCCCCCATCGCCATTTACACGGGGAACCGGGAGACACTCAACAGACACTCAAGGCGGGGCCAGATGAAGCCAGAGCAACGCAAGCCCTGGACTTGACTGCAGCGCTGAGGCCACCGCGGGGAAGGCGGGCGCGCCGGGGCCCCTGGACTGCGTGGTTGGCGGACCGTCCCCGCGGTGGGTGGCGGTGACCCTGCACTGCGGGTGACACACGGTGCTGGCAGAAAGAAGAGAGAGCATGAGTGACAGCAGTGCCGGGCGGTGCCAGCCGGGCTCGGGCGGGCTCCGGGGCGGGGTGATGGGCACAGCGGTCACTGTGGGGGGACACCCAGGGTTTGGGGAACTCCGTGCTCTTCCCGCCCGTGTCGGGTTTCACTCTCACGTCGTGTGAGCTGGACGCGCTGGGGCTGGGTGGATTTTCTCCCTGCGTTCCGAAGGCCAAGCGTCGAAAGGGCTTCCAGGCTGGGCAGCTTGCCCGCTGGGAGCTCGCCCTCCGCCTGGCTTCCATGCCCCCGCACCTCTGCCCCAGCGACCTGCCCCTCGCTGTCCCACGGCGCCGTCCCGCACCCCCTGGACGAGGACACTTGAGGTTTGACCGAAATCAGCAGCGGAGGCACCACCAGGGCACAGAGGCGCCTCGGGTGGCAGGAGGACGGCGCTGGCCTGGCCCGCCGGGGAGCGCGGGTGTCCAGCAGGGCCAGAGGGAAAGGCAGCGGCAACGCCCGGGCAGAGGGAGAGCTGGCGCGTGCGGGCCGTGGAGAAACCGCAACACCCGGTGTGGCCGGGCTGCCGGACCCAACTCACAAGCCGCAAGGGAGCCAGCGCTGCCAGGCGGCCAGAGCCAGGTGCCCCGCTGGTCAGCAGGCCGCGAGGCCAGAGTCCTACCTGACAGGCTGTACCTGGCTCAGCGCGGACAGATGGACCGGCAGCTCCTGGCCAGTCCCGCCTCGCACCTGCTCACACCCAAGTCTCCCAAGTTCCAGCAGCTGCTGTACCCCACCCTAGTGGGGGTGTCTGACTTGGGCCCGGTTGGACCAGTAGGTCCTTCCGCCTGCGAGGGCGAGGCTGCACGTGGGTGGTCAGCCTATGGCCTCGCCCTGTGGGCAGCAGACTAGGAGGGGAGCCTGGGGGCGGAGCCTCCCTGCTGCCCCGCCCACCCGCGTTCCCGCATGGGGCTTCAGGGAGAGATCCTAGCGGGGCGGAGAGGGGCAGGACGGACTGGACACACCTGCTTGCCATTAATGCCTGGACCATTTGAATCTCACGGTTTTTTGCCCTCCAGTCTTTCTTTGTGTATAGGGTTTTTAGCAGTGAAATACACGAGTAAATTTTTATATTTATGTATTTTTAACATCTTTAACACCTTTATGTTTGATATATTAAATAAATGTACATAATATAGCAAATCTATTTAATCAGTTGCACTTATAACACTGGTCAACGAGATCGTTACTGACTTAAAAAGGCCCTAATCTGTAGTATCTTGGTGCGCTGAACATGAATATAACCCTGAAAATTTTTTATTAGCTCTCGTTTTGAAGATATTTCATATAATTCATTTTATATGTTTCACCGTGTCAATTTATCCAGTAGGACTGCAACAACATCCTAAATCAGCCTAAAATGATGTCATATTGCATCACATTGCATAATACCATCATGCACACATCATCCAGAGTGGATTGCATCATTTTCTGATGCAATGTAATACTACTGCCAGGCGGCCGCTGAAGTAAGCTGACGTCAGCAGTGCACTATAGAAAGCCCTATCCGAAAGGTTGAAAATTGAAAATATTTCAGACTTTGTGTGAGACAGTTTAAGCTACTGTTCCATAGAACTGTTATTATTTTATCAATTTAGGCAAAATACAGAACAGTCATGCCTCGAAAGTGTGTTCATAGCGTGGACAATTTCTGCTCTATTTGTGGGGAAGTGACATTTGCCAACCAGAAGAAAAGTATCACGTCTCAAGTGAAGAAGGCTTATCATCTTTACTTCAGATGCAAGGTTGGTGACCAAGGCAAGCCGTGGGCCCCACATATATGCTGTGCTACATGTACAACACAGCTGTCACAGTGGTTAAATGGCAAAAGACCATTCATGCCGTTTGCAGTCCCCATGGTGTGGAGAGAGCCAAGCAACACATAAAATACTGTTCCTTCTGCTTGGTTCCTCCTCTTTCCGGTGGAATAACGAAGCAAAGAAGTTGAGAATAGTCTACCCAAACATTCTGTCTGCATTGAGACCAGTTCCACATGGTGAGGGACTTCCTATTCCAGAACCTCCAGCAGAATATTCTCTTGATTCATCTGATGAGGACAAGGGTGAGCCGACCTGTTCTTCTCCTGTTCCATCAGCATGCAGGGATCCAGATTTACCCTGTGGTGCATCATCAACCCCACACAGACTAACACAGGAAGAACTAAATGACCTGGCTTGTGATTTGGACTTATTCAAGAACAAGGCAGAATTGCTAGGATCAAGACTCCAACAATGGAATCTTCTAGAAGATGTCACGCTTCCTTTATATCGAAAGTATCACCAGCAGTTGGAACCTTTCTTCAGAAAGGAAAGTACTCTGGTATACTGTTCCGATATTGAGGGCCTTACTCATGAATGCCTTAGAAATCACTCATGACTCATGAATGGAGACTATTTCTAGACTCTTCAAAACTGAGTCTTAAGGCCGTGCTTTTGCACAATGGAAACCGACTTCCATCTATTCTATTCCTGAACAGCTGTACAAGAGACAAATGAAGAAATCTAAGAAGTAGTCTATGACTTGATTTATTTTACAGGTATTAACCGTAGACCTATTACTATTGGCATGCATTTTGTGATATAAACATCAATTTATTGCAGATTACAAAAAAAACTAGAGCCAAAATTAGAATTTGACTATCATATTCTCGTTGAGCACATACAAATTGATAGGAAATGACTAATTTTATTTCAGTAACGTGACTTTTGTAAAAATTTGTTGACCAGTATAATCAGTACGTACATTAATGTAAACTAGAAAACAAAATGTAAAAACTTCTATTTTATATAATAAATACCTTGAATTTTTAATTTCAGAAAATTACCTCCTGTTCTTCCAGGAGACAGGTTTCCTTCCTGCCCAGTGAGAGCGGAAGCTCCCGGGGCTTTCCTGGGCGAGTGTGAATGTTGGTGACCCCAAGCAGAGCTGGCTCTCTTCTTTATTTTCCCATACAAGGAATAAAGAAAAAAACTAAGCACCAGAGCCCTTTCCAGTTGAACATCGTTTTTCCCCTTTTATTTATTGTGGGTTTTTTTTTTGTTGTTGTTGTTAGAAAGCAACGATTTAATTGTGTGGCTTTCAAATGACAATTCTAGACAGAACTCAGCTAAGCATGGACAGCTGCTGGCCGGCAGGTGGCGCCAAAGGCCCATCACGTCCAGCCTGGTGCTTCGGACTCGTGGGTGCTTCATGTGCTGGGTCTCTCGCCCCACTCGGCGTTGAGGGGTAAAGAGGAGCAAGTCAAAGTCCAGTTTCAACCCAGCCTGAAGGCTAAGAGCTAGAGAGCAGGATTTCAGGGAGATTTAGCCAGAGGAGGTGATTGCCCTGAGCCTAGACCAGGCTGAAGCGCAGGAGGGGTGTCCCAGGAAGACCTGGCCCAGCGCACCTGCGGGCACCTGAGAGTGGACAGAGCAGGTGTGGGGGGGAAGCTCCGCCGGCCGTGGACGCTTGACCTGCGGCAAGGGTCCTTTCAGCGAGTCGAAGGGAGAGTGTTTAATCTGAGGGGGATGAGCGTCACGTGCATTTATGGGGGTCATTTCCGCCGCCTGAGAGGCTGGGAGGGGGCTAAGGATGGAGGAGGGGCTGGAGGGCTGGAACTTGGTACACACACACACACACACACACACACACACACAGAGCTCTGTCCTCCCACCCTCTCGATTGCTCTATATTCCTGGGTCAGGAGGCCCCACCCAAGGAGGAGACCTGGGCGGAGGGGGCCTGAGTGCCCAGAGAGGAGCTGCTGGCTGTGCCTCCAGGGCCCTGGGCATTTCTGCCTTGCCGAAGGGCAGGGGAGAACAGGAAGACTGAGCAGAGCCAGCTGCAGTGGCCACGAGCCGGCTGGGAGCTGCTTCAGCGTGGGTCCCTGAGCATGGGGAGAAAGGAAATTCTAAAGGACAAATCCACCAGGCTTGGCCGCTGTGGGAACGTGGGGGCTGGAGTCGAGGGATGAGTCAAAGATGACTCAGAAGGTTTGAAGGTGACTTCAAGGGAAAACGACAGGGCTACAGGAAAGTTCAAGTCCATGCCTAGGACTGCTGGTTCTTTTAGCACTTAACTGGGCAGAAACCTGCCCCAGTCCGGTGTCCCGGCACACACACAGAATGTGAGCTGGGGAGGCCTGCCTGGGGCCCCGGAGCAGGCGGCAGGAGACAGACTGGGGCTTCGGCAAGGGGGGCTGGGGGCCCCGCCAGCCCCTCACCCACCCACTCTGGACCCCTCTGAAGGAGCAGGCGTCAGCCCCCAGGTTCGTCTCCTCGCGCTGCCAGCGTCTGCTTGCCAGGTGCACAGCGCCTGGGTGCCCCACAGGTGACACTGACCTGGCTACCTGCTGCCGTGGCCTGGGCCCCTGCCCACGCCCTCTCAGGACCCCCAGGCTTCTAGTCCTCACCCAGCCGCAGTCTCTGCGGCCCACCCACTCTCCCCAGCAGCTCTTCGGGTGCAGCCCCCAGGGTCACAGTCCCACGGTCACCGACGCCACGGTCAGCGCGGGTGCCAGGCCAGCCGGCTTCCAGGAGCCCCCACGTGCTTGCTGGCCACAGTCGAGTCTCTGCACCCGCTGCACCCACACCCAGCTCCAGCTCCAGCACCCCTGCCCCTGGGGGCTCCGACCTCCCCCCAGCCCCCAGCCCACGTCCTCTTCCATCTCCCGTCACCCTTCCTAGGGACGCCAGGCACCCCTCCCAACTGCACACAGACCCTCAGGGGCGCTAAGACCCTGGGGTTGCGGCCCTCAGTGCCCCCCATCCCTCCAAGCAGTGCAGTGTTGAGCCCGCTGTCTGGGTAGCTGTGCCCACCTGTGCCCGGCCCCGACGCTTTCAGCAAACGGGCTTCAAGTCCACGAGGGTATTTCGCCAACGGCCACTCACCTTCGGGAGCCACTCAGCACTGGCCGCGGCGGGCAGGCCCCTTCTGGAGACCATGTGCGGCGAGCCGAGAGGGCCTGTGGCTCCGACTCATCCCCCGCGCGTGCCCGGGGCCCTCCCGCGTCACCACCACTTTCCCCAGGCCGGTGCGCCCCTCTGCAGCGGGAACCACCAGCTTCTATATGACTGAGCTCGGCGGGACATCTCTCCCAGGCCCTTGCTAGACACCATGTTTGTTTTGTAAAAGCTCCACGCGGCCTCACTGGCGTGCAGCAGGCGCCACGCTGCAGGCTCGACCGGGGTGCCCGCCAGCCGCACACACAGACCAGAGCCCTGTGCGGTCTCCGCGCCTCCTGTGGTCACCTGGACTGGTGAGGGCCGGGCTGGCCAGGAGCGGTGGTCCCGGTGTCTGCACAGAGCCGGGTCCCCTGCGTGCCAGGCTGCACTCTGCCCAGGGGCTGACCAGCAACCCCTGCCCCGCCACCGAAGGTCAGTCTGCAGTTCACAGAGTTTTACAGAGATGACCGGCGTCTCCCCTCTGCATAGTGCTTTGTACCAACGCTCCAGCTGACATGACACTGGGCAGCAAGGGGCACTAGAACCCGCCAAGGCCACTGCCCAAATGGTTCTCCGGTCACCATCCGAGTTCTGCACCCGCGCGCACAGCTGCAGGACCCCTCTGGCTCAGGGAACAACAACGGGATTTATTTAACAAACCGGGGAAAAACAAAGAGCTACTGAGGCCAGAAATGGCCGTTTACCTCGCCCAAAGCAATGTCCAGTCTTTTATTTTTTTTTTAAAGATTTTATTTATTTATACATACAAGCTGGGGTACAGGCCAGAGACGTGGGGCGGCGAGAGGGTTCACCAGAGACAGAGTGGGGAGCAGAACAGGCAGATCAGAAATACACTGCTGAGGGGAGCAGCGGGCACGGCAGGAGAGGTCTGCTGCACCATGTGGGATTCTCCCTGGCCGGGCATCGAACTCGCTGCCGACAGCTCCACAGTGCAGCGCTCAACCGCTGTGGCGCCAGGGAGGCCCGTCCAGTCTTTTAAATCCCAAACAAAAAGCAGCCAAGATGGCGCCAAGGACGTGAGCTCCTCTCCTGACCACAGGCCCCGCGCCCGATGGCGCCTTCCTGCCTCTGCGGACATGCGGCCGCCAGACCGTAGGCCGGACCCAGCTCACGAGGCTGGCACAGGACACAGCAGGAGACGCGGCGCCCAGCACAGCCCCAGGCCAGTGACACTCAGAACAGCAGCCAGACAGCCAGACAGCCTGACAAACGGCCGCACTCACGCATTTTAGCAAGACACCCACTCCGGGTCTTCGCCTTCTCGCCTCGGCTGTAGCAGTAACAAAACCAGGAGCAGTTTCAGTCGCTCAGCTGCTCACAAGGCCTCCGAGCTTTTCCTCTCCAAGATCGGCGCGGTGGGGGCCAAAGTCGCTGACCCCGAAGTCACTGAAGACCCAAAAAAACGTTCAATTCGAAACTGAATCCTGGGGGCTCCTTCTGCAGTCCCCAGTATTTCTTATCAGTCTCCACCCCAAACTGCCATACTTTTTAGCATTTTCCCTGGGGCTATCAATCCTAACCAGCACCCCCTCCGGGGGCACCTCCTGTAACGGACTCTGGCCTCAGCCGCAGTTAGAGAGTGAGCCTCAGAGCAAGCCTCAAATCAAACCTCAGGTGTGGTGACTGCCAGGGCCTGGACGAGTGCAGGTCTAACAAGAAGATTTTGGGGGGCCCTCCCTGGGGGCGCAGGGATTTAAGTCTCAGCCCTGTCAAGCTATCGCAGCCGCTGCAGCCTGAGTTCGACCCCCGGCCAGGGAGCTTCCCACAGGGCGCAGCAGACCTCTCCTGTCTCCCCGCTGCTCCCCTCAGCAGTGGATTTCAGTGGATCCGCCTGTTCTGCTCCCCACTCTGTCTCTGGGGAATCTTCTCACCCCACCATACCTCTGGCCTGCACCCCAGCTCTTGCATGCATAAACAAATCTTTTTAAAAAAAAAAGGAAATGAGAACATAGCTTTGCACCGAACGCCCATGCCACAGCGTGCCCGGGCCCAGCCTGTGTGGCTGCGCGTGGCTGCGCGGGGCTGCGCGGGGCTGCACAAGGGTGCACGGGGGAGCTCGTCTGCTCAGAGGGACCCAGGCCGCCTGCTTCAGAGCGTTGCACAGAATTAACCGAGAAGCCGCAGGCAACTCCAGACTCCCGCGCGGCAGGCAGCGGGGCCGGGGCCTGCCTCGCACGATGGACTGCTCCACTCGGGCGGGCGGTCACCGCAGGACCGTGTGCCGGGCCCAGCAGGGAGTCCCAGGGGGGTCGCGCCCCTAAGTGCAGGACAAGCCCACGTGGAAGCCCTCATGCCCTTTTCAGATGCTGAGGCAGAGGCTCAGGGAGGGGGGTGACTTGCGGGGTCTCACAGGCACAGAGGGGGTGACTTATGGGG
>PVIJ01003814.1:0-128180 GCA_004024925.1 Scalopus aquaticus | reverse complement strand
GGCGAGAGGGTTCACCAGAGACAGAGCGGGTAGCAGAACAGGCAGATCAGAAATACACTGCTGAGGGGAGCAGCGGGCGAGGCAGGAGAGGTCTGCCGCGCCATGTGGGATTCTCCCTGGCCGGGCGTCGAACTCGCGTCGCCGCTGCCGACAGCTCCACAGTGCAGCGCTTAACCGCTGCGCCACCAGGGAGGCCCGATAATAACCAATTTAAAACTTACTTTGTGCTAGGAAATATGCCAAGTGCTTTACCTCTGTGATGTTGTTTGAGCCTCAGAGCAACCCTGCGAAAGAGGTTTAAATAATAATCCCATTTCACAGGTGAGCAAAGTGAGGTGGGGGAGGAGAGGCTGACGGTCCAGGTGAGGAACCAGAACTCAGCTCTAGAGGCTGAGGACTTGCTTTTTACGCCAGTGATTCTTAACATTAGTATGTGTGTCAGTTTATGGGGATAGCAGGAGATGCTAATTCAGTTGGTCCACATGTGGTACCCAAGTCTGCATGTTTAATACATTCCCTGGGTCGCAAAGGGCTCACACTTTAAGAAACATCACTCTGTGCTCCCTGGCTTCTAAAAGTACAGAGAAGACAGATGCGGGAATACCTGGGTCTTCCTCCTTCCACGTGGCATTTTCCATTGCAAATAAATAAGAACATGAACTTCCAAAACCTTCATTGGCACTTCTCTTAAGGAGATCCCCTCATGCACCCTTTTATGGGTTTTATGGATACTTATTTCCCTCTCTCCTCACTACCAGGCTCTAAGGACCCAGAAGACACACCCCACACCTGACCCTTGTATTTATCCTCTGCTCTTCCTAGTACAAAACCTTGCACAAGAACTCTAGAAATAGCAGGGGGATGTGTATGGGTTGGACCTACAGTTTGCTTCTAACAAATAAAATACAGCAAAGGTGATGCATGTCAGTTTCATGGTTAGGTGAGAAAAGACTGTGACTTGTCTTCTCATGTGCTCTCATGAAGCTGTGAGCTGCTTTAAAGAGACATCTTGTGATAAGGAACCCAGACCAACATCCTCAAAGGAATTGAATTCTCCCAGTAACTGAGTGCACGAGCTTGGAAGCCGATTTCTGGCAAGGCTTCCAAGCCACAGCCCCGCTGACACTTTGCGGGCACCATGATTAGAGTAGAAGATCCAGAAAAGCTGTGTCTAAATTAAGGCAGATAATAACGTCTGTGACCCATGGAAACTGATATGTGTGTCATTTGAAACCACTAAATTTGGGGGTAAATTTTGATGTAGCAGTAGAAGACTGCTACATAATACAACACAATATCAGACAAAAAGTGTTCTGTGATGATTGGCTTGCTGGTAAGAACGCCATTCTAGCAAGTTCTCTCCTCTCCTGCATATTTTCCCAAATGCTCTTACCTACTTCTTCGAACTTTGGTTTGTGGTTGTAGGGTAAATAGAAGTTGCCAGGTTGCCCACCCCCCCCCCGCCATTAGCATCAATGATCAACACCTGTGGTCCTACACGTGTGCCTGATGGCGGCACCTGGAGTGTGGTGTGCGCGTGCGTGAGTGGGTGCACCTGAGCCAAGAGATAAGCCTACAAGGGCAACAGCAGAGGAGTGGGGTGGCAGAGGACCGTGTGGCAGAGCACAGTGTAGACCATCAGAGAGACCACAAGAGAACGCCAAGGAGCCCAGAAAGAGTGAAGATTCTTGGAGGATTCGGAGGCCTGTCAGCCTCCTGGTCCCCAGACCTCCCTGCCTGCCTCACTACAAATGGTATAGAAAGATCGCAGCAGGTTAAGTCACAACACTGTGAAGCTAGCCACAGCCACTGCAGCACAAGTTTGATCCCCGGCCAGGGAGCTTCCCACAAGGCACAGCAGACCTCTCCTGTCTCACCCCCTGCTCCCCTCAGCAGTGTATTTCAGTAGATCCACCTGTTCTGCTCCCCACTCTGTCTCTGGTGAGTCTTCTCACACACACACACCCCCACCACACACAACTCTGGCCTACACCCCAGCTTGTATGCATAAATAACAAATCTTTAAAAAGAAAAAAAAGCCTGAAAAAGCCCCCTAGGGCTCCAGGACTCCTCCTTTACCCATCTGCCGAGCTCATAGAAAACCTGCTCTGTGCCTTGCTGGCGCTGCAGTGGTCCCTCGGTGTAGGCCAAGAATTTTCAAGGACTTGTTATTCCATGAATTGCCTTGAAAGAGTTGATTTCCAAATCCCAAATCTCCAAATATTCCTTCCTAAACACTGATGTGCAAAAACAAAAACAAAACCCAGACCTGCAGAAGGGAGAGGCTCATTTTCAGGTCTTTCTTCTTCCTACTCCCACATTGCAAAAGAAGGCACAAATTTTCAGTCCTCCTAAATAATCAGGTGGTACTTTCCTTGGGGAACAAAAACCTCCAGGACACCAAACAGAAGGAGAGTTAGAAGCTGTGGTGTTAAGAAAGCATTTGAATAAGGGAGGATCACACATTCCATATAGGTCAGGTGGTTTCTGGTTCTGTTACCAACAACACCGGGCACCTGAGCCAGCGGTCAGCTGGCAGATTATTAAAAATAATCCTTTGATGGATCACTAAGTGATTTTTGGCAACTCAGAATTCCAAGAATTGAGGAACACAATTCTAAGGAAGCTCCCTTTCCTATTATTTATTGAGGTAAATAAATGCACAGCACTTGAATCTACAACAAAATTAGGACTAGATTTTTGAAATTGTGTAAGAAATTCTTTTGTGTCTTTAAAAGCTGACCGTAGATCTGAGGCTTCCATGAAAGAAGAGTTGAGGAAGGGAGAGGGGAAGGATTGAAAACAGGAGGGGAAGAGCACATTAGACTGGGACTAAGGCTAGCAGAAGGGGGATGTGGTGGGATACAAACACAGGGGAGAGGGGGGTCCAATGGAGGATTGCTGGGGTTTTTGTGTGGGGATGGTGAAATAACATACAATTGTAGAGGTGTAAACATATACCCCTAAGAACATATACTGTGATAAAAATTAATATAACCTCAGTAAATATAACTTAAAAAATAAAATGAAAAGAAAGAGAAGCAAAGGGGAAAAAATTCACTTATGATGGTAATTCAGTTCAAAGTTATTCTACTGCTTGACCCCTGGAAAATCTTCCCATGTATTAACTTAAATACATATTTTTGCTACAAATAAACATTAGAGGGTAGTTGTTAAAAGTGTTTCTAGTGTACAAAATGTAGGAAAAGATTTTGAGGTAAGTTAAATGAAATTTCAAGCTTAAGAAAAAAGTGAAAAAATAACACTGGTCAACAAATTTTTACAAAAGTCATATAACTGAAATAAAATTAGTCATTGCCTATCAATTTGTATGTGCTCAACATGAATATGACAGTCAAATTCTAATTTTGGCTCTAGTTTTTTTGTAATCTGCAATAAATTGATGTTTACATCACAAAATGCATGCCAACAGTAATAGGCCTGCGGTTAATACCTGTAAAAAATCAAGTCATTGACTACTTCTTAGATTTCTTCGCTTGTCTCTTGTATAGCTGTTCAGGAGCATCTCTGGGGAGTGTCCAGCAGTAGTCAGCCAGCATTGTAGTGGGCCATTTTCTCTGGTATCTTTGTTCCATTGATGCAATATATTGATGAAAACGTTCGCCATGTTCATCACTAACCATACCACAGTTTTCAGGGAAGAAATCCAGATGGGAATGAAGTAGATCTTTGGAGACATATTGCAGCCAAGTTTCTGATACTGCATCAGCATGTCATCTACCAGTTCCTTGTAGTTTTCTGCCCTAACATTCCCAAAAAAGTTCGTAGACACTAGGCGAAAAGCATTCCATGCTTGTTTCGCATCACCCTGTAGCAAGTTATTGAACCGGTCATCTCAATGCAGATGGAATGTTTGGGTAGGCTGTTCTCGACTTCTTTTGCTTCTCTATTCCCCCGGAAAGAGGAGGAAACAAGCAGAAGGAACAGTCTTTTATGTGGTTGCTTGGCTCTCTCCACACTGTGGGGACTGCAAACAGCATGGATGGTCTTTTGCCATTGAACCACTGAGAAAGCTGTGTTGTACATGTAGCACAGCATATATGTGGGGCCCAAGGCTTGTCTTGGTCACCAACTGTGCATCCAAAGTAAAGATGCTAAGACTTCTTCACTTGAGAAGTGATACTTTTCTTCTGGTTGGCAAATGTCACTTCCCCACAAATAGAGCAGAAATTGTCCATGTTATTAAGACACTTTCGAGGCATAGCTATTCTGCATTGTGCCTAAATGGATAAAATAATAACAGTTCTATGGAACAGTAGCTTAAACTGTCTCACACAAAGTCCGAAGTCTTTTCAATGCTCAGCCTTTCCGACAGGGCTTTATCTAGTGCACTGCTGACGTCAGTTTGCTTCAGCTGCTGCCTGGCAGTCGTATTGCATTCCATCAGAAAAAGATGCAATCTACTCTGGATGATGTGTGCATGATGGCATTATGCAATGTGATGCAATATTACATTATTCTAGGCTGATTTAGGATGTTGTTGCAGTCCCACTGGATAAATTTACATGGTGAAGCATATAAAATGAATTATATGAAATATCTTCAAAACAAGAGTTAATAAAAAATTTTCAGGGTTATATTAATGTTCAGCACACCAAGATACTACAGATTAGGGCCTTTTTAAGTCAGTAACAATCTCACAGTTGACCAGTGTAATGAATAACTGAAGAAACACATTTGTGCATTCCTTAAAATGGACAAGGAAGGGTGTCACACTGCTATGTTGGTTAGAGGTCTCTGGGTTCATTTTAAAAGGTGGAAATTTTATTTGAAGGTGACAGTATCTTCAACATGTCATAAATTACATCTCTTTTCAACTATTTAAACTTATAAAAAGATTGTGTTACTAACCTTAAAATGTGGAGAAGTGTACATGCTTTTTTTCAAAGTTCCTTTAGAAAGTCTGAGATCAAATAAGTCTGAAACCCACAGAGCAAAGAGCAGCCATTTCCACACCCTCTAAAATCAAGGGTTGATGGGAAGCAGGACTTAGAAGGGGCACATTCTGGAATATTTAGCTTTACAGATTACCCAGCACTTGTCTCGAGTCTCCCATGGGCGAGGCAGACTCAGCTGTCCTAAGTTAGTGCTCAGCCATGAGAAGTAAGCAGTGACATCTGTTACTGTTTGTTCAGGGGAGACCCTGCCACAGAGCCCCGCCTGCATTTCTTGCTGAGTTCCTCCACGGGGTGGAGGTGGGTGGTGAGGAAGCCCTCATGTGAGGGTGGTTGAAGATAATTGAGGTGGTTTGGATTGGGAAAGAAAAGACTCTGGGAAGTGAGGAATGATGAAGTTTGAGGCAAAGCCAGAGAAAGGGGGATATCAACACTGTCTTCTTACACTTAAAACTCTGTTGTGTGTGAGAGAGATAAGGCTGTTTCAGCTAAATTGTGAACAAACCCAGACCCTAGGGAGGAAGTTTCAGGGTGATAGACATTAGACAGCCATGAGGAACAAACACAACTTCTAATAAGACTGTCCAGGAGAGTAGCGGGCCTCTCATGGGTGGGAGCTCGCCATCCCGGCAGACTGGCTGGAGCACTGGATCCTGAAGCTCTGGGTCCTGCCCTGGTGCAGGTGGGCTGTGGCACTGCCAGAGCCCAGGGTTGGTGCTCTGGCCATTGCCCTGCACCCTCCTGGCTCCTGACACCGAAGAGAGTTTAGAACCATTATCACAAAAGCGGTCGTGATAACCTGAAGGAAAGAAAAGCCTCCTCGAAGTTTGCTTCCCTGGGAAGTTTAATATCAGTCCTTTACAACTTGGTGAGGCTGCAAATCACAGGTTCCCTTTGGGGGCTTCATTTAGAGTTTCACTCTAATCCTAAATGATATCAAAAGCTTTGCAGACTCTGCTGCAAGAAGGAGAGAAAAGGGTTGAGTTTATGCTTTCCCAAAAGTCCCAAAATCTCTGTTCATTGCAGTTGTTCATACAGAGCAAGGGCTACTGTATAAAATAACTGTAATGACCCCAGAAAGGTAAGATGACTCCATTGAGACTTGGATGAACAGGAGAAAAATGAGGTGGCTGCAGCAGGGTAAATGTGAACGTAATAGCCTGTGTGTCCAGTCTACACTGCCACTGAAATAACTCTAAACCTCCATCACCTCTCTACTAAAAAGAGTCTCCCTCGCTGTCACTTGCTCCCAGGTAAGCAGCTGCAGAAGGGATTCCTTTCCAGAGGATGGCCAGAGCCTCAGTGACGTCTATTCCCGGCATCTTGCGCCCTCTTCTGGACACTGTTGCCAACAGTTAGTTTTACTTTTCTTTTTCTCATTTTCAACATTCCATAATTCCCTGATCTTGAAAATTATAACCTGGAGGGCAATAAAGAGATCAACATCTCATTTTCACATTTTACAAATGAGAAGACAGAGGCTCCATGAGGAAACAGGACCTGCCCAAAGCCACAAACTTGTCGGGGCTGAGCTGCTCTTGGCCTGGGCATTTCTGGGAAGAACTAGGAGGCTGACGGGCTCACGACCCTGCTTGATTATCAGAGAGTTTTACTCACAATCTCCCCACACCCACTTGCTCTGAAAGTGCACACTTCACCCTGATAGCACCTGCAAATCAGTGAAACCACTGAACTGAGATTGTGTGGTAGACCCCGAGGTTCTACTTGATTCAGGTGAGACTTTTTTGAGTGCTGAGATGAAGGGAGAGAGAATCGGAGTCAGGCTGGGCTGAAGGCAGCTCCCGGGCTTGGGTTAATGACATACCCTGTAAATGAATAACACCTACCTGCAAAGTGCTGTTTCCAAATTCTACCTGTCCGTTAAAGTCGAGATGCTTGGTCTTGGCTACACATCATGTCACCCGAAAACCACTTCGAAAAGACTGTATCTCACCCCAGAAGTCCCATTTTAATTGGTCTGGAGGCGAGGTCAAGAAACACTGCTTTAGGGTTTACCTCACCTTTCCATAAAGTCTTCTGACAATTCATAGCTGTTCTATACTATTTGGTGTCTGCTATTGAAAATACCTCTCATACCAAATACTCAGTTTGAGCTTTAGTTCTAGGGGTATCCAGGTGATACACTATTAAGAATTTCCACTCCAGTGGGGCCTCCCTGGTGACCTAGGGGTTAAGTCTCAGTGCTGTCACCCTGGTGGCCTGGGTTCAATCCCCAGCCAGGGAGCTAACCCATGTACGGCACGACAGACCTCTCCTGTCTCGCCTGCTGCTTCTCTTAGCAGTGTGTTTTACTGGACCCACCTGTTCTGCTCCCCACTCTGTCTCTGGTGAATCCTCTCACCCTGGTGCTTTTGCCTATACCCCAGTTCTTCTATGCATAAATAAATAAATCTTTTTAAAAAAAAAGAATTTACACTCCAGGGTGGTTGCTGATATCAAAAAAGACCACATTCCATACATAGCTACTACAGGTCCTTCCACTATTCACATCTCGATGGATAACCAAATCTTGGCTAATGAACATACCACTTGCCCAAGTGATTTTCTGTTGGTGAAACTGGTGACTTCTTAAATACCTGGATGGATCTTAGAAGTAGGCTTTCTCTGGTGAAATGATAGGTAATTTTTAGCTTGTGAAGAGATGCCCTGTGCCGCTGGAGCAGGCTCCTGAGTGCTCTATGAACACGTGGTCAGGGAGGTGTCCCAGACTGGACCCCAGGCAAGGTCCTGTGTCCAGCCACGGGGGAGGAAGACTGATTGTGTAATGCTGACTGGAGGGCACAGAATCCTGCCATTATGTTGCAAAGAACAAACCTTTCGCACAAGTAAACCTCGAGCAGCCCTGCCTCACTGCGTGGCCAGAGTCCCACAAAGGTCACAGACGCTTGGGGGGATTGACAGAAAGAGCAGCACTCAGGTGAGGGTTCTCCTATTACCAAGTTGCTCTCCGTGAGTGGGGATGCCCCAGGCTGCCAGAGTCCACAGGGACAAGTCCAGATAGACAGAATACTAGAGTTAATCAAAACTTCCAGCCATTTCCAATTTTACTGATTTAACAAGAGCTATTTCCAGAGCGCAGACAAGTCACATGCGTGTCAGAGTGCAGAGTGTGGACCTGGTCTGTCCACACTTTGCCTAATTCAAATCAACTCCTTTGAACACCCCAGCCTCGTGGAAAATACCCACTGACCGCTGCCTCAGTTTATCAGGAGGTAGTCTGGCCTGTGGTTCTGACCTAAACTGGGAAAATGACTCACTCTTTTCTGGTAGAGAGTTGTATTTCCGGTACCCGTCATGGAAATAGACATCCTTCAAGGGGAAACACAGCAAAGTCATCTGACATGAAAGCTCTCACTTTTGTGCCTTTGTTTCTCAGTCCAGTGTTGCTCTCTTGTTCCTGACCGTCCGTTCTCCCCAGGCCCTGAGTGCTCAGCGGTGTGACCCCCACCTCTCTGCTTCGGGCCTCCTGCCCCTGGCCTCTGGCCTCTGCACACTTCCGAAGTTCAAACATTTCGTTGGCCAGAATGTCTCCTTTCTGTTCCTAGATCTCCCATTCACATGCCCGCTGAGGGCTTCTATCTCAGGCAGGTGGCAGCCCAAGTCCTCACAAGCCCCCTTGGCCCCAGAGGGGACCCTCTCATAGGTCCTCATGCTTCATCTTTGATGCCTTGGCCTTCACAGTGGACATGCTTCTCACGCCTGCTTCCTCAGGGCTTTCACTCAGCGAGATCTTCCTGACATTCCTCATTTAAAATTGAGCATCCCCTTGACATTCCACGTCCTGTCGCCCTCCGTGCCATTCTCTCAGCCTGGCATTGGCTACTTTCCGTATTCATTTCATTATTGTTTCCCTTCCTTATGAGTACGTCAGCTGTTTTATCCTCTAATTCTTAAGGAACATCTTCAATATAAGTCTAGTTCTCTCTAGCATGAAGTGACAGATTGAGTGATGTTTTCATTTCCCACAACTGCCACAACAAAGAGCCACAAGCCAACAAGGAGCTGAAAATCGTAGAAGTTTATCGTGTCACAGTCTGGAGACCAGAAGTCTAAGACCAAAGGGCTGTGCTTCCTCTGAAGCTTTCAGGGAAGGATCCTTCCTTGCCTCTTCCAACTTCTGGGGGTTTTGCCAGCAAGGTTTAGGGTCCCCTGGCCAGCAGCTGCATCACTACCATTTTGGCTTTTATTGTCACATGGCCTTTCCCCGACTTGTGTCAATGTCACTCCTCATCCTTTTTTATAAGGCACTAACCACATTGGATTGTAGGCCCACCTACTCCTCATCTACTTACATGTACAATAAATGTAAATAAATGGAGGAGTTGGGGATTAGGACTTTAACATAAGGGGGGGCACAATTCAACCCATTACAGGTCATGTCTCAGCATGTCCATACACACTGGCAATTCTGTCTCCTCAAGAGAAAGACACATAAGGTGTCCTTCCTTTCTTTGCCTGTTGCTCAACAAACTTTTACAGAACTAGGCATTTGCTAGGCACTGAGGACCAAAAAAAAGTGATCGGCATCTCTCCTATCCCCAAGAGTGCCCAGCTGGTGGGGAAAAGTGGGACATGACACTGCGACTGGGTGGGTGCTGTGCTCACCCACACGGGAGCCATCTATTCACAGCCACCTGCTGGCGACTCCAGTAATACTTGCGTGCCTAGCCTCGGCAGCTTCGAAATGTGGGGAAGCATATCATTTAGGATTTCATTTTTATGCTCCAGCTATAAGTTTATGGTGTACTTCCATTTCAACATGTGTTACTCCATAAATTAGGCTGTCAGATTCCACAGACACAAGTTAGTCTTTTGACTCAAGCTTTTTGCCATCCCCACCCCAGCTTGTCTGAAAGCTCATTCCACAAGTGATGGGAGAAGGGACTGTCCCGCTCTCTGGCCCCCAACCCCCAGACGTTCAGCACGACCCACGGGTGAGTTTTACCCTGGACCTTTAGTCAGGTCAGTGAACTGTCCAGCTCAGTCCATTTCAGTAACTCAGTTTCAGAAACTGGGATCCTGTTTGTCCTTCCAGCCACACCCGATCACAGCACAGTAACTGAATCCTTTTCTTGTCCTCCTGCCCTCATCTTTATCGTCCTCTGGGTCATAGCAAGGTTTTCCTGGGCCAAGGCTCAGCTTCACACACCAACCTCCCCTTTGTGATCCCACAGACAAAAGTCTGGGGCTCGTGACTGCCCCAGTATTTGTAACAGTTCCTCCTGGGGCCCTGCAGCCTCCTGAACCTTGCTTCCAGATTCCAGTTGCTCTGATTCACACCTGGGCCAGGGTTCCCCGTACCCACTTCCCAGATTTCCTGCTCCCCTGGGGGGGAATCTCCTTGGCTTAGGGTCAGTGGATGTTAGTCAGTGTCCCATGGCGCACAGAGGCAGCACTGTGAGCAGTACTGTCAGACCACTAAATTCTGATTACAGTGTGAAGTTAATTTTCATGGTGGCCAAATATACACCTTCATGAACCAGATGCCATTTGCTTTGATTGAGAAGAGACAGGTGACATGTTTGCTGGCATGTTCTAGGCTGAGAGCGTGGATGGTACAGTCAAGCGCAGGGGCTGCTGGCCGAGGTGCGCCAGACACCATGAGACCTGGTGCTGCTGCAGTGACATCAAGTTGCAATCACCGCTGACTTGTCTACTTGTGTCTTTTCAGATATGTCAACATCCGATTTTTAAAGTATGACTTGAAACACATACCAGCAAGTTGAAGGAAGGTGGCAGTGGGTGGCTTCATCCTCCTGTAACTGAGCCATGGACCAGTCCCTTCTCTTCCAGTTAGTCAGCAGCGTGGACCCTTGCTGGCTGCCCACCCCTAATGATCAGAAATGGAAATGCATGTTCCCTTTAACTAGAAACCCCACCTTCTGAATTTCCTTCCCAAGGTTTGAGGTAACAGAAGACTGGAAACTGCCTGAATGTCACTTACAGGAGTGGCCTGGTGTCATAAGCCTGGAGGCAGTTTAACCATGGAGATCAGGTCCAACTGGAACCAGAACCATCTTAGAACATCTTCTGGGGAAGGAGGGGGGCCTGGCATGCCCAGACAGACAGCAGGCAAGGTTGGTGTCAGGTGGGAGAACAGCTAGAGGGACGGGGGAGGGGGCTTGATGTGTTCCTGGGGAGGAAAAAGGCTTAAGAGATGTGTCTGCGTGCAGGCAATGGATTATGGAGTTGGGCTGGGAAGAGGGATGAATGTGAGGAGGTGTGTATGGGGCAGGGGACGGTCTGACAGTGGACACAGCAGCCGCCAGAGCTAAAGCTTGATTTGGGCTTTTTGTTTCTGTTTTGTTTTTCTTTAGTATTGTAACCTGGTAGCTGGGCTAGTTCCCCTACCAGGAAACATCCTGTCTCTGCTAAGTAATGGGAGAGGTGCCCCTTCTGACAGCGAGGATGCCTGTATTTAGCATACTTTGTTGGGAAAGCACATTCAATCTGAGTGATTTTGTTGACCATTTTGTTGCACATGAATTTCTCTGGTTCTTGGCCCCAGACTTGGAGGAATTTTATAGCATTTACAATGAAATGATTGGTTGTTTTGTGAAATGCCCTAAACCCTTGTCTGACTCTATTTTCCCCACCCCAGTTTTCTACAAATCACTCTTAGCAACCTCCAGCTCTCGCCCACTGGCAGGTGCCAGACCCCAGGGCTGCACCAAGACTCTGCAGGTCGTCCCTTGGAGAAAGAGCTAGAGTGGCCACACTCTTTCCAGAGAGAGGGGCTAGGGACCTCTAGGGGCGGAGCAAAGTCCTTGGTTTCCAGTGCAGGGAGAGGTGCTTGTCACCTAGTGGTGCACCTTCTTTTTCTTGGAATTAATCATTGCAAGTGATGAAGTCTGATAGTATTATCTGTACAATTAAGATTGTGCCCTTAGTATTGCAAGGTGTGTGGTAAGAGGTCCGGTTTCATTACAAGTCATTTTCCTTCAAGTCCCAGTCTCCATGCACCTCACAAGGAGAGTTAAGGACTAACAGCACTGCTGTTCCACTGCAGCTTTAGGACTTGTTCTCTCAGCCTGTCCTCCAGCTCAGGCCTCCTTAAACTCCAAATACATGAAATTCTGAGCCTTAAGGAGGCTCAGCATTCCCACTTGATTGTAGTTCACACAGCACTTGAATATTAGCTGCCTTGATGGTTTGCAGTTTTTTTCTTGTCTTTAGATCTTGATCTTCAACAAGACTGTTGACTCCTCAAGGAAAGAAATTGGATCTGTCTTACTTTTATGCTCTCCAGGGTCTAGTAGAGGGTTAATATAGCCAAGAGAGCAGGCATTACAAAAGGCTTTGAGATGCTTACCCGAGAAACCTACTATGCTTTGTAAATTCAGCAAATTAATTTTACTCATATTATTTGTAGTAGTAATGCTGACCATGATAATGAATAATTGTTAGTGTTCTTATAATTGCATTTTTTACTGATTGGTCTGATTGCCAAATAAAATTTATAAAATGCCAGTTGGACTTTAAACTGCACCCCTGCTATTTTCCCAGGTGCCGTCAAACTTTTCATTACATCTTAAAAACTGTACTCAGCACATTTTATAGACTGATGAAATAAACTGCTCAAAAACAACACTGACATCTGTACATGCATATCAATAAACATGGCTGGATTCCAATCACGCCTCTCCCAGTTTGAAATTAAGTTATATCTCATTCTGCTCAAATAGCAATTGCAGTTTATTTACACACTGGAAAATTAGTGTTTCCCATTCTCTTCTTGGAGCTGACAGCTGTGGGGATCATATTACCCTCTTAAGTAGTGTAGCACAGGTCCACACTCTTTATCCAAAATCCTTGGGGCCAGAGATGTTTTGGAATTCCAATTTTTTTAAAGATTTATTTATTTATGCATGCATGCATGCATGCAAGAACTGGGGTATAGGCCAAAGGTGTAGGGGGAGCAGGTGAGAGGATTCACCAGAGATAGAGTTGGGAGCAGAACAGGCAGATCAACTGAAGTATACTGCTGAGGGGAGCAGCGGGTGAGGCAGGGGAGGTCTGCTGTGCCATGTGGGCATCTCCCTGGCTGGGGATTGAACTCGTGCCGTAGTGGCTGTGGATAGCTTCATAGCCTGAGACTTAACCCATTGAGCCACCAGGGAAAAGCCCTGGAATTCTAATTTTTATTTTAAGAAAAAGAAAGTGTATACACCTAAACTGTAGATTTTACAATACTGTCACCTAGAGCTGGGGCGGTGCTCAGTAATCAGAATCACTAATAATTCTTCAGTAAAACCTTGAGGTCACTTGTCTTTTCACACCTGTGCAGGTCAGGTTTTGCTGGTAAGTGAGGTTTAGCACCAGACTTTCTAGTTTCAGGTCCTTTGGGGCGTTGCAGCTGCAGATGGGGGCTGGCAGGTAGTGACTGTGTCCAGACATGCTCTTGGAGTAGTTCTGGCACCTAGGCACCACCGGCACCACACACATCCATTCATTTGCAAATCAATATTGGATTCAGTAAAACATTTGTTGAGGGGCTTCTAGGTGCCAGGCACTGTTCTAGGGGCTGTGAGAGACATTCAGGGGGATAAGATAGCACTTTGTATTATTTGCTCAGGCAGCCATAACAATATCCAACCGAGTGGGCAACTTCAATATCAGACATTTATTTTCTCACAGTTCTGGAGGCTGAAGTCCAAGATCTTCCTACGAGGACACTGGCCCTGGCCCACGAGGGCCCCACCCTCATGACCTGATTAAACCTGATCACCTCCCTATCCCTAAATATAGTCACATTGAGGATTAATCCTTTAAGCTTTGAATATAGAGGGACACAACTCAAGCTCTCTTCAAATAGCTCACAATCTAAGAGGGCCTCCCTGGTGGCGCAAGGGGTTCAGTCCCCAGCCAGGGAGCATATTTCAGTCAATCTGCCTGTTCTGCTCCCCACTCTGTGGTGAATCCTCTCACCCCCTGTACCTCTGGCCTACACCCCCATTCTTGTATGCATAAATAAATAAAATAAATCTTTTTTAAAAATAGCTCACAGTCTAGTAGCAGACATGGGCCACATGGAGCTAAACTGAGATACGTGATAGAAAAGAGAAACTGGGAGTGAGCAGAGGCCAGGTTCCCACAGGAGTGTGGGGAGACTGAGGGAGAGATGACATTTCAGTTGCGCTCTCAGGGAAGGAAAGGCCAGGGCGCACGGGGGTGTGTGGGAGGAGCAGCAGCTCCAGGAGGGATGCAGTGGTGGCCCGAGGATACCATGTCTCTCAGCTTCAGTCACTGGATACTTGGTGCTCAGTGAGTATCATAAATGAGCAAAAGGTGGCTTCTGAGTGTCGGCTCTGAGGTTATTTCTACACTTTAGGCTGAGACCTATAGGTAAAAAACCCTCTGGTATCAAACTCAGATTTTTTGAAAACGAATTTTTACACATCTAGTTTTTTCAAAAATAGTCCAAACATGAAATACTTAAGCCCTTTAGACACTGCCTGTCTTGCATACCCCACGCAACTTCTCCCAGCAGCTGTCACAAGCGGGTAAGACAGGGCCTCGGAGCCCTGCTAGGAGTTCTCTGACCGGGAGACTTCCTAGACACGTAAACCCCTCCCTTACTTCCCTCTGTCCCAAAGCTCCCTAGTCCTCCTCCCCTCATCTCCCTAAGGCTCCAAATGGCATCTTACTGTGCGTCTAGCCTCTCCTGCACCAGTCTAGGCTACGCTCAATGGAGGCTTATGTGCTGCTGCCACCTTGTGGTCATATCCTTTTCCTAGATTGACACAAGTCCCTTCAACCCGAGAAAGGAAGAGCGAAATCTGCTCTCAAAGTGGGGGGCTTTACCTGGTGACCAGAAGACTTTAGGGGCGAAATGCTTGTCTTATCAACCCTACCCCCTCCACATTACCCTGACTACCCTGCCCAGGCTCTGGGTAGTCACTCACCTGAAAGCCCCAACACTGGCATCTGTATCTAGAGGCACCATGAAAGCAGGCCTGTGCCATGCTCACCAGCCTTGGTGTGTAGGCAAGACCTGAGTCTTTGCTAATTCTAGCTCTCCCAGTAGGGGGAGAGAGTGCAGACCCATTACACCACCTTCAAGAGCCCTTTGCTGCTCTACAGCAATGTCAATGGCTCCTGGAAGCTAGAGGACATTTCCTATCCAGAGCTGGGAGTCTCAGAAATGTCCATCCACATCTTGCTATGTCAGATGACTCATTTCCTGGCCCAAACACCAGCTTGGTTCAGGTCTTGCCTGGTTTCTTCATGGTCAGGGGTCTCTGCCTCCTACCTGTGAACTCCAGCCCACTAATGCCATTTCAGACTTTCTCGTAGCCTCTCTCTCTCTCAGCCCTGGACCAAATCCTTCTAGCCTTGTTTGGTTCTCTTAATACTGCAGGCTCTCTGGTAGGCCTTTTACTCTGGCCACTAGTTTTTTTCTTTCTACCCCCCAGGACAGATGAGGACATCTTTTCTGAGGACTTGCTCTGGACAAAGCCTTTAGGTGAAAGCTTGGGATCACCAACATTGTTTAACACTTTGTGGTCCGCTCACGTATTAGTACGTGTTTTTGTCACCAGTATCAGGTGGCACTCACGTATTAATACGTGTTCATCTAGTCTCTGGTTTTTCCACGCCACAGTGGATTATTTGGAACTATTAGGAGCTATTTCTTTTTCTTTGATTGTACTCAGTCTATAAGCTTTACACATTGTTTTGGTGAAAGTGTAAGGTGTTTTATGAGAGATATTACAGTTTTTTTAATATCCAGTAGTTCAGGAGTTGTGTGTATTTTATTGAATGCTTATACCATTCATGCGGTGGCACAGAAAATGGCTGGCCCCAAGGGCTGGTAAATTTAAAGAGCACTGGCACACAAAGTGTTAAGATTTGGTTAAGCAAGCAAGTCACTGTCTTCATTGGAAAGAAGAGAGACACCCATGGAAAATGTACAGAAAAAGAAAAAAGATAGTTTTAGCTGTGTACTGCAGGTCAAAACATCACCTCATAAGCCCTCAGACCTCAGAGTGCCCTATATCACTGCTGCCTCTGCCCACCGAAGGTTCTGTACGGGTCACCAAGGCCCACCGCAGGTTCATGCCCCACATTACCTTGCTGTGTGCTCTGACTTTTTCTTCACCACCTCCATAACCTCCCCCTAGGTGGGGGATTTAGTGCCCCCAGGGGCAACCCCTCAATCAAAGTTGGTGCCCCAGCCTCCACCCTGAGCAGCTCATACCTGTCGGGCTTTCCACAGTTTCTCATCCCAAGTGAAATGAGGCCTGTTGCCCACAGGGTGCCACCCTTTAATACATTCTTGTAAAAACTTTCGCCCACTACTCTCCCGACCTGGCAGTTCTGCCTCCTGGGTCACTTACCACATCCTAACTCAGCCCAGACCCCTAGAGGACTTAGCTTGCGGGACCACTAAATCCCAGATCCATTCTCACCTATAAAATGAAAGATTTGGAATAGACCCCTCTCAGGTGCCTTTCCATTCTACAGCACATCAGTTCTTGAACAAGAAAGGTGAATGCCAGGAAGTCCTGCCCAAGGTCACACAGCAGGGTGCTGTCTTGTCATGTCAGTTTTCCCAGAACCCTATCTACAAAGTCACTTCCCATGAGCGCCCGCATCACAATGCTTGCAGGCACTAAGCTGATAACTTGCAGGCTCTCCAACATGTCCTAAAATTTTACAGAAAATTAACATTTGGAGACAATTTTGGCTCTCAGAGCTCTCATTCAGCCAACAGCTTTCCAGGAGATAGAAAGAGAATCACATCTTGTTATTGTGACCTGTACCGGGTGTGATAAAATCCCCCTTACCAGTTATCTCAAATGTGTCACTATATGGAAGCAATCCCTTTTATTGGACAACACTCTTATCTATGTTCTGAGCAGCTATTGCCCAGTTTATATAAGATAATCAAACTATCAGGATTGTTTATAGAAGGAAAAATATCCATGCCCATGTGTAATTTATGGAATATGCATGTATAAGTATACTTGATGGATTTGCACCAAAATGCAATGTTAGCAAACATAAAACTTTGGATGGAGACCACAAAGTGATGGAAATGGAGTGCTATAGCCTTGTGCGATATACTGCCTGAACAATAAGTAAACCTTGAAGGGCATACTGGTTGATTGAGAGTGCTTTGATAAAACACCAGATTTGGATAAGGAACCATGGTGTTATGCTAATCCAAAAGGATACATGCACCCATATGTTCATTGCGGCACTGTTCACAATAGCAAAGGTATGGAAGCAACCCAGATGTCCAAAAATAGATGACTAGATCAAGAAGATGTGGTACATAAACACAATGGAATACTGTTCAGCATTCAAAGAAGATAAACACATGCAATTTGCAGCGACATGGATGGAATTAGAGGGGATCATACTCAGCGAAACAAACCAGAAAGAAAGAGAAAAATATCGAATGGTTTCACTTATAACAGGAATATAGGGAAACCAAATAGGAGAGAGACACTTGGGGGGGTGGGGGGAGGGGGAGGATAAGGGCACAAAATGGAGTAGAAAAGGACACAAGGGACCACGGAGATGGATCATGGGTGAATAGGTGGTGGGTTACCCAAGGGGAATACAAAATGTAAAAGATATAAATAACAATAAAATATATATATTAAAATAAATAAATAAATAAAAATAAAAAAGAAATCATGGTGTTATGGATGGGGAAAGTGCTAAGAGGTAGGAGGTTTCCTTGGGCTTCTGTTTCTTCACTTGCAAAATAAAAAAAACTAATTAAAATATGGGTTTTTGAGTTATAAAAGTCCATAATTCATTAATTTTCCCTGTATTGCCTGATGTACAGAGGCAGTAAAGCAAGACTAAAATCACACACTGTAATCAGACTGGGTACAAATGCGAGCACCCCCACTTAGTAAGCAGGTGTTTCTAAAGCTAACAAGCAAGTCTCTGATTTTCTAGACACCAGCGGTCAACATAAAGAAAACAAATATAGATTTGTGATACAAATCTTAAATGCACAACTTGAAGAATTTTCTCAAGGTGAACACACTGAATGGCCACCATCCAAATCAAGAAGCTTGTTATAAATGTCATGTTCCTCCAAACTGTCCTGTTAAATTGAGCTGTCTTTGCCCCAGCCAGTGTCATAAGCCCAGGCGAGCTGTGACATCAATCTTCCCTGAATAATTGGTAACAATGCCCCAAAGGTGGATTTTTCAAACTCTGCCTCCTCCCAAGCCAATCCCTCCACCAGTGAGAGGACAGGTCCTCACAACCTGCCCTGCCCTGAGAATTGCTACTCCATGCAGCTGAAGTGGATAAGGGAGCAGTTGCAAGTGCAAAAGCCCTAGATACCCACCATCTTACCAAGGTTTAGCAGCCTTTCTTGGTTAAATTTTTGACTTGTGTGTCTCTGGTATAATTCCAGACTCCTGAAGTGAATGTTTTTGACAGTGTTTCCACTTTATCAGAGCCTTTGGGGGAAAGGATTTGCAGAGCTCCTTATTCAGCCATTCTAAAAGTCCCTGCCTCTGCCTTTAAAGGGGACATCCTCAAAGGTCCACCTAATGCTTTTACTTAAAATCGCTTTAGCTAGAATTTAGGACCTGGACAAACACTGCCTGCAGGAAGTAAAATGGGAATTCAGTCTTTGTACAGCAACATGCCCAGCTAAACACATTCATACTAATGCACATGTTTATATTAAGTAAAACAAGAACCAAGAACTTGTTACTTTTGAGGAAATAGCGACTTGGTAGGCAAGTCTATTGCCTGAATAATGCCAAACTGTGATGTATGGATAAGAATTGTAAAGATGACAGCACTGATTAGCCAGCCCATAAACCCAGGGCACTCTGAATGAAACTACTAGTGGGATAACCAAAAGTGAGGGAAAAAATTATGATAGCTATGAAAGATAACACTGGTCAACAGTGAGATCGTTACTGACTTAAAAAGGCCCTAATCTGTAGTATCTTGGTGTGCTGAATATTAATATAACCCTGAAAATATTTGATTAGCTCTCGTTTTGAAGATATTTCATATAATTCATTTCATGTTTCACCGTGTAAATTTATCCAGCAGGACTGCAACAACATCCTAAATCAGCCTAGAGTGATGTAATATTGCATCACATTGCATAATACCATCATGCACACATCATCCAGAGTTGACTGCATCATTTCCTGATGCAATGCAATACGACTGCCAGGCGGCTGCTGAAGCAAGCTGATGTCAGCAGTGCACTAGATAAAGCCCTGTTGGAAAGGTTGAGCATTGAAAATATTTCAGACTTTGTGCGAGACACTTTAAGCTACTGTTCCATTGAACTGTTATTACTTTCGCCATTTAGGCACAATACAGAACAGTAATGCCTCGAAAGTGCATTAATAGTGTGGCCAATTTCTGTTCTATTTGTGGGGAAGTGACATTTGCCAACCAGAAGAAAAGTATCACTTCTCAAGTGAAGAAGTCTTAGCATCTTTACTTTGGATGCAAGGTTGGTGACCAAGACAAGCCTTGGGCCCTGCATATATGCTGTGCTACATGGACAACACAGCTTTCACAGTAGTTCAGTGGCAAAAGACCATCAATGCCGTTTGCAGTCCCCACAGTGTGGAGAGAGCCAAGCAACCACATAAAAGACTGTTCCTTCTGCTTGGTTCCTCCTCTTTCCGGTGGAATAATGAAGCAAAAGAAGTCGAGAATAGTCTGCCCAAACATTCCGTCTGCATTGAGACCAGTTCCACATAGTGAGGGACTTCCTATTCCAGAACCTCCAGCAAAATATTCTCAATTCATCTGATGAGGGCAAGGGTGAGCCGACCTGTTCTTCTCTTGTTCCATCAGCATGCAGTGATCCAGATTTTCACTGTGGTGCATCATCAACCCCACACAGACGAACACAGGGAGAACTAAATGACTTGGTTCATGATTTGGACTTATCCAAGAACAAGGCACAATTGCTAGGATCAAGACTCCAACAACGGAATCTTCTAGAAGAAGATGTCACAATTACTTTATATCAAAAGCGCCACCAGCAGTTGGAGCCTTTCTCCAGAAAGGAAAGTACTCTGGTATTCTGTTCCGATACTGAGGGTCTCATGAATGCCTTAGAAATCACTCATGACCCACAAGAATGGAGACTATTTCTAGACTCTTCGAAATTGAGTCTTAAGGTTGTGCTTTTGCACAATGGAAATCCTCTTCCATCTATTCTATTCCTGAACAGCTATACAAGAGGCAAGTGAAGAAATCTAAGAACTAGTTTATGACTTGATTTCCCCCTCCCCCGATGACTTGATTTTTTACAGGTATTAACCATAGTCCTATTACTATTGGCATGCATTTCATGTTGTAAACATGAATTTATTGCAGATTACATAAAAATAGAGCCAAAATTAGAATTTGACTGTCATATTCGTGTTGAGCACATACAAGTTGATAGGAAACGACTAATTTTATTTCAGTAACATTACTTTTGTAAAAATTTGTTGACCAGTGTTATTTCATAGGGTTAGTTGTAAATCGATACAAGCTGTTTTCTTCTCCCAATAAGGAAGAATTTTATTTTTTTATTTGTTTTTTTTTGTTGTTGTTGTTGTTTGTTTGTTTTGTTATTGAGTTTTATGAGCTTTATGTTTTGGATTTTTAAAAAAATATTTTCACACCACCACCACTATCCCTGATACCCCTTTCACCCTTTTTCCTTCTCCCTTCCCTCTTAACCTTAGAAGACTTACTTTGTTTATTAGTGTCTACTAGTTTTTGTAAATACTTCACTTTGTCATTTGCCCACAGTGTAAACACTCAACACTTGCCAATCACAGAACTGATAAAGAACTTGTATTCAGAATATACAAAGAAATGTTACAACTCAGTAAGAAGAAGACAAACAGCCCAATTAGAAAATGGGGGAAAGATTTGAATAGACACTTGACAAAACAAGTGGCTAGTAAGCCGATGAAAAGATGCTCATTTGGGAAATGCAAATTAGGGAATGAAATATGTTCATAGCAGCCAAAAACTGGAAATAACACACATATCCCTCAACTAGTGAATAGATAAATAAAATATGGTAGATCCATACAATGGAATATGACAATAAAAAATGATGAACTACTGATGCATTCACTAGCCATGTGTGGGTCTCAAAAACATGCTAAGTCAAAGGAGCCAACCACAAAAGATGACATACTGGGTGATTTCAGTGATATGAAACTTCAAGAAGATGTAAATTTATAAAGACAGCAAGCTGATCAGCACTTGCTTGGCACTGGGTAAAGAAGTGAGGACAACTGAAACATGCATGAGGGAGCTTTGGGGGGAGCTATAGAAATGTTTCAAAACTGGGGGGCCTCCCTGGTAGCATAGGGGTTAAATCTCAGTGCATCACTACTATAGCCTGAGTTCAATCCCCCACCAAGGAGCTAACCCATACATGGCGCAGCAAACCTCTCCTGTCTCGCCCGCTGCTTCCCTTAGCAGTGTATTTCAGTAGATTCACCTGTTCTGCTCCCCACTTTGTCTCTGATGAATCCTCTTACCCCCCGCACCTCTGGCCTACACCCCAGTTCTTCTATACATAAACAAATAAATAAATCTTTTTAAAAATGTTCTAAAGGGCCTCCCTGGTGGCGCAGCGGTTAAGCGCTGCACTGTGGAGCTGTCGGCAGCGGCGATGAGAGTTCGACGCCCAGCCAGGGAGAATCCCACATGGTGTGGCAGACCTCTCCTGCCTCGCCCGCTGCTCCCCTCAGCAGTGTATTTCTGATCTGCCTGTTCTGCTCCCCACTCTGTCTCTGGTGAACCCTCTCGCCATCCCAAGCCTCTCGCCTGTACCCCAGCTTGTATGTATAAATTAAAAAAATATAAAAAAATAAGAAAAATAAAAAATAAAAAATAAATAAAAATGTTCTAAAACTGGACTGTGGTGATGGTGGCCTAAGTCTCCAAATTAAGTGAAATCACTAACGAGTGAATTTTATGGTATGGAAATTATACCTCAATAGAGCTGTTAAAAGTGGGTTTAAAGGAATAAATTAGTCCAAAATTTTTACATAGAACATTGGCTAGAAATAAAGCACTGATGTAGAAAACTTCTCTAGATATGCTATGGGGGTGATCATGAATAATGAGAACATGCAGAAGAAAGAGGAACGGTTCCCAAAAGGGAATCTTATTGGTTCCACAGGCCACCTATGCTTCAGGGTAGAAGGGGATGATGCAAAGGCATAAATAAACCCGGCTACAACACCGCCATCACCTCTCACCGGGGTTACTGCAGTCTCTTCACTGACTCTGTTTAGCCTCCCTGGAGGCTATTCTATTCTCAACATAGCAGCCAGCAACCTTCTCTCATCTTACTGGCCCTCTGCCCAAAACCCTGTAACAACTCCCTGTGCTCGAGTAAATGCTCATCTTTCACCATGGCCCTGGGGTCTTGCATCACCTGTCCCCCACTATCATTCTGATGAAACTTCTGCCACTCTCCTCACTCACTACGCCTTACTCCTGTAGCACAAGTGTCTCAAATGCACTGAGCAAACTTCAGCCCCAGGGTCTTTCACCTGTTCTTTCCTCTGCTTGGCATGTTCCTCTCCTCCCTACCCCCGCCCCAGATATCCACATGATGGATACAGTCATACATTAACTGCTCAAAAAGACCTTTTCTGATTTTATAAAGTAAAATAGAAATGGCACTCCTGCTATTTCTTTCTTTACAGCACTTAACACTTACCAGCTGCTTACCTACACGAGGATGTAAGCTCCACAAGAGTAAGGTTTGGTTTTGTTCTTGTTGAAGTCTCAGGATTCAAAACAGTGCTGAGTACAAGGGAGGCACTCAGCAAATACTTGTTGAAAGACTGAATACGTGGACTAACGAAAGTGGCCGATTGTCCCACCTCTGTCTGAGAAAAAGTCCTGTTAATATTGTGACATATATGTATGAGGGAAAAGAGGAAGGAGGCAAGAGGAAATGGGCAAATGGGGAGAGATGGGAAAAGTGTACTAATAAATGAACAAGGAGGGGAGGAAAACAGTTGTGATATGAAGTACATCAACCAGATTTGTAGGTCTATAAAATCTATAAAGGGAAAAACCTTAATTTGAATTTGAATTTCACAAATTCAGAGAAAAAAATTAATAGTTTAACCATGAGTTAAAAGGAACATATAAGCATACTGTAATTAAAAATATTAAAGACAGAGGAAAGATACACTGATGTTCATGAAAACTAAGGAGGAGGACAATTGGGGTATGCCCTCCGCATGGGATGAACGTTCTGGAGCAACAGTGGCTGGGTAGACAGGATCTCCTGCACCTTGTCCTGGAAAAGCTTGTTTGCTGCTCTCCCTACTTCAAACTCTCTGCATTCCTCTTCCTTCCTTGCCTCCCGGGCCTGCTGCTGGTAGCATATTTGCATCTGAAGTTGCTTCTTATACTCCTGGGCTAAACCGCAGCGTCTAAAACATTAGAAACATGAAAGCATAAAATTATAAAGACAAAAGAGCATTTGGATTTATTTGGGGCATTTTGCAATGAAAACTTAATTTGTGAAGCCAAATTAAAAATTCTCATTTAAATCAGGGTGACTGGGGACTAAATGGAGGGAAAAATCCATAGTGTGCTCATTACACAATAAAAATTAAGATAATCTTAGAACAAATATTGATGTTAGTAAGAGGATGTTTCTTCCCTACTCAAACTATTTACTACTATGTGAAGGGGGTCCTTGGCCTCTCCCCACCTCCTCTCACTCCTCTCTGAGAGAGAAGTGACTTATCCACTGGTCAGATGGAAGCAGGCCGGACTGCCTGTGTTCCGCTCTGTTCTCCATCAAGAGAAGGACTGCAGTGATCCAGCACTGCAGTCACTGGGTAAGGTTCAGCAATAACTGCACAGCTTCCTTCATCTATAAACCACATTTTAACTACATAGCTCAATTTTAGGGGTTTTTTTATTGTGGCAATAATCACATAATGTAAACTTTACCATCTCAACCAATACACTGGTCAACATTGAGATCGTTATTGACTTAAAAAGGCCCTAATCTGTAGTATCTTGGTGTGCTGAACAAAGATACCAGGGAAAATGGTCCACTACAATGCTGGCTGACTACTGCTAGACACCCCCCAGAGATGCTCCTGAACAACTGTATAAGAGACGAGCGAAGAAATCTAAGAAGTAGTCTATGACTTGATTTTTTACAGGTATTAACCATAGGCCTATACTATTGGCATGCATTTCATGATGTAAACATCAATTTATTGCAAATTACAAAAAAGTAGAGCCAAAATTAGAATTTGACTGTCATATTCGTGTTGAGTACATGCAAATTGACAGAAAATGACTAATTGTATTTCAGTCACATGACTTTTGTAAAAATTTGTTGATCAATGTTATTCAGTGCACAGTTCAGCAGTGTTAGTTATATCCACACAGTTGTCAAACAGAGCTCCAAACCTTTTCATCTTGCAAATCTGAAACTCCATGCCCATGAAACAGCAACAACTCTCTTTTTCCCCTGTTTTCCAGCCCTGGTGTTCACTCTTCCACTCTTCACTACAACTTGACTATGCTAAGTATATCACATAAATGGAATCATACAGTACTTGTCTCTTTGTGACTGGCTTATTTCACTGAGCATAACATCCCAAGGTTCATCCATTTAGTAGCATGTCGGAATTTCCTTCCTTTTGAAGGCTGAAAAACACCCCATTATGGGTATAGACCACATTTTGTTTACCCATTCATCTATCAAGGGATACTTGAGTTGTTTCTGAAATCCTATGAACATCGGTGTGCAAACATCTCTTCCAGGCCCTGTTTTCAATTATTCTGGAAATACAACCTGAAGTACGATTGCTGGATCATTTGTAAGTTTTTAAAAAAAACATCATACTTTTCCATAGTAGTCATATCATTTTACGATCTATAAATTTAAATAAGTTTTTATCAGAAATTAAAACTATAGCATGAATATGTTTCTATGACAAATTCTACTTTCTAAAGATGCCACAGTAATATCTCCCCTTCCATATGCTTATTTCTCCATCCTCTTGAAATTAGTCAAGCCCTGTAGCTGCTTTTGTGACCAATAGACTATGACAGAAGGGATACTATGCCAGTCTGAGGTGTATGGCAGCTTCCTTTTCCTGTCTCTTGGGATGCCCACTGTTAGAATTCTCCATCTCCTAACCAGCCAGTGTACTGTGAAAAGCTTGAGCCATACAGAGAGGCCACAAGTAGGTGTTCCAGGTTAAAACACCAGGTGAGACCTGGTCACATACACTACATGCATGCCAGCTACCTGGACAGGCATCTCAGGCGTCCACTGCAGTTGAACCTTTGGAAGATCGTAAACCTGACTTGAAACACATGAATTAAGAATGACCTAGATGGTTAAGCGCAACACTGTGGAGCTGTCGGCAGCTGCGGCTCAAGTTTTGATGCCCAGCGGGGAGATTCCCACATGATGCAGCAGACCTCTCCTGCCTCGCCCACTGCTCCCCTCAGCAGTGGATTTCAGTTGATCTACCTGTTCTGCTCCCCACTCTGTCTCTGTGAACCCTCTCACCCCCCACACCTCTGGCCTGCACCCCAGCTTGTATCCATAAAAAAATAAATCTTTAAAAAAAATGAGCCAGATGAACCCTGTCAACCACAGAATCATGAGAAATAATCATAACTCACTTCAAACGACAAATTATGGGGTGTTTGTAATGTACTGATAGGTAACTAAAATCTTCAACTTGGACTTAAAAAAAAATCTCAGTTGATTCAGAAATTGGTGAGGGAAGAGAGTTGCTATTCTTTAAGTCCCACTCATATCTCCAACAACAGAGTTTTCATAATGAGAATGAAAAGCCCCTAGAGCAGATGCAGCAGCAGGGAGCCAGTAGGATAGGTTAGATAGTGTTTTTATTTTCCCCAAAGCTGACAAGGCACATAAACCATACACTATGTAGAAAGAAGAGAGCTTATTTCAATGTAACAAGTGCAGGTGACTCAGGGGACAGTGCTCAGGGACAGGGAAGGTGGCCAGCCTGAAAGAGGTTAGCATGGTAGGCAGTGGGAAGGGGCTGCAGTGGCCAGGAAAGGCTGCAGGCAGTGGCTGCCCCTCCCTTCCACCCAATCCGGGCTGTAGTGATCACAGGGCCACCTGTAGAGCAAGGCAATGGCTTCCCAAGGCACCTGCCTAGTGAGATTTCAAAAATCATCCTGGGGCATCTGCACGGACTCCAGCCCCATAAGCCTTTCTGCTAATCTAACCGATTAGACCACACTGCATCTCAGTGCTTATTTCATGGGAGAAATCTTATTTCCTAAGATTTAAGGTTGGTGCCTATTTTTGAAATTTTTTTCTTATTTATTTTATCAGGTGTTCACCCAATTTAATATACAATGTGTATGATCAGTATGAAAACAATGACAGTAGAATTTCACTTTATTTGTACATGAAATTTGTATGCTTATTTTCATATGAAATTTTATAAACTGCTTTGAACTGTTAAGAAAAATGCCATACTGGGCTTCCCTGGTGGCACAACGGTTAAGCGCTGCACTCTGGAGCTGTCAGCAGCAGCAACACGAGTTCAACGCCCGGCCAGGGAGATTCCCACATGGCGCGGCAGACCTCTCCTGCCTCGCCCGCTGCTCCCTTCAACAATGTATTTCTGTCCATCTGCCTGTTCTGCTCCCCACTCTGTCTCTGGTGAACCCTCTTGGCGCCCCATGCCTCTGGCCTGTACCCCAGCTTGTATGCATAAATAAATCTTTAAAAAAAAAAAAAGAAAAATGCCATACTGATGTAAAATAGTGTAAATATTGCATGAATTATGAAACATTGTCCCCTCTCTATATTAAAAGTCTGCCTTTTTTCACAGTGGTAGAGAAAAAAAAAGGAATACAAAGCCAAACCATACCTTGCAAAACTCTCCTTCTCTTCACGGTTAAGCTCTCTAAGACCTTCATTTATTCGTTCCCGTTCCATAGCACGTTCTTCCTGTTCTTTTGCTTTTCGTTGCACTAAAAGTGATAAAAGTAATCTTTGTTAAAGGATTCTTTTCAGACAAGACTAGCTGACATCTTTCTGGAAATCAATGCCATTTTGTCCTTAGGAAGGCTGATCTTAGAATCAAGAAATTAGAAGTAGTCATGTCCTCTGAGTACAGAATAGAGTGTGTGTTATGATCTACACAGATTTTTCTCTTAATCATTTTTCACTGAAACTCTATGCTCATCCCTTTTCATACCAGATTACTACTGTTAAAATACTCTGAGCTTTTATTTTTGAGGACAAATAGTCCTACTACTATCTGTCAATATTGTGCCTCCCTGGTAGCGCAAGGAGTTAAGTCTCAGCACTACGAAGCTATGTGCAGCCACTGCAGCACCGAGTTTGATCCCTGCCAGGGAGCTTCCCACGTGGCACAGCAGACCTCTCCTGCCTCGCCTGCTGCTCCTCTCAGCAGTGTATTTCAGTAGATCTGCCTTTTCTGCTACCAGCTCTGACTCTGGTAAACTTTCTCATCACCCCGCGATGAGAATTTTTTAAAAAGAATTCACAAAAGAATAAATGCAATAACATTTGAAATTTACTTATCTTTTGCCTCAAAATCCATTTGTAGGAACTTAATCAAATGTGAGGCAAAAAAAAAAAAGAAACAACAAAAACAGCCTATGTACTGGATAGTAGCCTGCAATGCTAAGATAGTAGTAAAAAGATTCAAAACAAAATGAAGGTTCATTAGCTGTGTACAGGTAAAATAAATTATGGTCCAGTTTTATAATGGACAGTCTAGACAGTCATTTAAAATCTCATAGTTGAAGAAAAATGACCTGGAAAAATGTCTGTGACTAATGGAAAGTGCAGACTGTAAATAAAATTCTAATTTGAGAGGGGAAGATTATATCCTTAGTAAAAATATAAGAAGGAACCACATGAAGTTGTGATAGTAACTATTCCTGAGTAGCAGAATCATGGTTGATTTTGTTTCCTTGCTTATAAATGGTCCCAAGTACTTAAAAGTTCTGTGTTTTCTCAATATATTCTAAAACATTAATCACTGTTGAATACAGAAATCTATTTTGCTTACTAGCTTTCTTCTCATTTTCTTAAAACTCCATGTGATATCAGCTCAGCAATTATCAGCTGCTGTTAGAATTTCCACAGTGGAGATTAGTCAATGAAACTGAGATGAACTTTCTCTGAGGAAAACAGCTAGTACAAAATCACTAAGAGTGAATCTGTCCACTGACCATCTCTCTGGTTCATTGGGCTGGACACTGTTGGAAATTTGGTGGTGGCAGTTTGTCCTCTCAATAAAAACTTTCCTTTGTGACCAGACAAAGTTAAGCAAATATAATGGTGCACTAAGACAGAGATGAGCAAGCCCCGGTGAGAGCCAGAGAGAGGGTTTCTCATGAAGAGGGAACATAGAGAGCCTCTCTCAAAGAAAGAGACATCTGAGCTGGCTTGAAAGATGCCAGGATTTATCAAGATCAAAAGCATCATAGGCAGAGAAAACTACCCAAGCAAAGAATGAAGGTGTGAGAACACCTGCAGAAAGAACAGAGGGACAGATAAAAGAGAGGAGGGGGAGATATATGTCTGCTCGCCACCTTCTCCCTTTTACAATCACTAAGGCATACAGAGCATTCAAAGGACGCTCTGTTTCTTTAACCTTGAGAACAACTCCCCCATGACTGCTCAGAACCCGCTGGGGTATAAAACTATTCATAGGATATGCTTCACGTATTTAATTAGAAAGTTCTGTATAACAGGGACTTAGCTTCACCCTCTTTACATCCCTCATAGTATTTTATACACATTGTCTACAGAATAAGCACTGTGCTACTTAAATGGAATTAAGGCTTAACTACAATATAATTATAATTCATTTCCTTACACTTTTCTTGAACTTGAAGTTTTCTTGTACACATGACCTCGTTCTCAAGTTGTTTCCTTGCCTCCTTTTCAAGTCTCAGCTCCTTGTCCTTCTCAGCAAACTTCTTTTTCCTCTCTTCCTCTAGTATTCTGTCCAATTCTTTCTCCTGAGCTTTTTCTTCCTCACGTTGCTGTGCTAGGTATTGATTATATATCTTCTGTTCTCTTATCATCTCTTCCTGTATGACATAAAAATAATTTCATGTTGTAAAATGGTAGGGGTCATAATGATACTAAGGATGGGTTTATAAACAATCTTTCCAGTTATAATCCTAAATATTACCTCAAGAGTTTGCTCCAAAATACTTGCGGGGGGGGGCACAGACAAAATAAGAATTGCCATTCACAGGCAGTATTGAAGCAGGTAGGTTGAAGCACCTGGGAGTTCACTGTAGCATTCTTTGTATCTGTTAGAAATGTTTTATAATACATTTATGAACTAAAACACGTCCCCAAAGCATCTGTGAAAGCAATGTCCAAATAATTTTAAACCACACAGCTTTATTTTCATTTGGGCAGATGAAACCTCAACCAAAGTCACCACAGTCATTATAGAATTTATTGTCTCCTTGACTAGAAGATGAGTCACCTGATACTTTATAATAGCAATTCTGAATTTAGCTGCACTATGGAATCTACTGGGGAGCTGAGTGTCACCCCCTGGAGATTCCAATCTAAGAGATAACTTCCCAGATGATTACTTTCTTTTACATTTTAAAAGGCTATTGGTGAAGTGATTCTGAAGTTTGTATAGAGTCAACACTATTGTATAGCCAACTGAACAGTGAAATACAAAAACAAAGTAGTATCAAAAGACTGATACTACGAAACTTCAAGATTTACTGTAAAACTACAGTAATCAAAACAGCATGGAATTTGTGAAAGGACAAATAGATCACTAGAAAAGAATAGTGAACCCAGATAAAGACCAACAACAACAAAAAGCAAACCAACCCCTGACAAGAAGCAGAATACAAAGTTGCTACAAGAGTCCCAACAGTTGCTGGACAACTGAACATGCACATATGAAATAAATGGGTCTAGACACAGATCTTACACGTGTCACAAAACTGACTCAAATGGATCATAGGCCTAAATGTAAAATATAAAACTATAAAAATCCACAGAAATAACGTAGGAAAAAATCGAGATGACCTTGAGTTTGGTAGTGAGTTTTTAGATACAACACTAGAGGCACAATTTATAAAAGAAGAATTGATAAGCTGGACTTCATTAAAATTAAAAATTTTGCCCTATGAAAAATACTATCAAGAGAAAGAAAGACAGCCACAAACTGGGAGAAAATACATAGTTCACTCTCCATGTGGCTGGCCCTGAAAGACTGAGAGCTCAACAAGGGCTTTCGTCCAGCACATGTTAGGCGTTTCATCATGTCGTCTTACTCTCTTTTGCTTCTTTGTATCGGCCTCTTTCTGCAGGTCTTTCAGGGCCTTCTGCACAAGCTGCATGTCCAGGCACTGCCCGTCGCTGTGCTCCTGCCGCACATGCTCCATCTTTTCTTGGAGGCCTTTTTCCAAAGCAGCCCTATTTTCCTGTTTTACCTTTTGCTTCCTTAGCTTATCCTGTTCATCCTCAAGCTTTACCTGTGCAGAGTTGTCTTTCTAAGGTAGAAAAATAACGAAGATCAGTACAGTTGGACAAAACAAAGTTAATTCATTTCTTCTAAGAGATGAGATAAAGGGTTTCTTGGAAACACAAACAAACACACACACACACACACACACACACACACACAGAGAGAAAGTTGGAATTAGAAAAATAAAGAAATAAAACAAACTTACTGTTGAGTGGGCAATAGGTTTTATAAAATTTCTACAGGTGTTTACAAAGCAATAAATAATAGTGGAGTTCTAAGTACAGAAAACTATATGAAGAAATCACCTTTAATACTAGTACCCCAACACACCATCACCACTTTTCTGTGCACAGTAGTCCCCTTTTACCCATGGGCTTCATTTACCCACAGTCAACAGAGGTCCAAAAACATTATATAAAACAAGGTATTTTGAGAGAGAGGAAGACAGAGACAGTGACAGAGAAACAGAGAAAGACCACGTTTACATAACTTTTATTACAACATACTGCTAGAATTGTTCTAGTTTATCATTAGTTTTTTTTTTCTAATCTCCTAGTATACCTATTTGTAAAGTATACTTTATAATAAGTATGTACAAATAGGAAAAAAGATAATATAGATAGGGTTTGATACTACCCATGGCTTCAGACACCCACCAAGAGTCCAGAACTGCCCCTGCAGATAAGGGGACACTGTACTGAGCATACAGACTTACTCTTAGACATATATCTGCACATAGAGATTTGGACATATTCTTAAACAGCAATAAGAGTCCAAAACTGGAGATGTGCATGTCAGTTAAATCTACAAAATGAAATTTTAAGCATTTTGTTCTGAAAAAGAATTCACCCTCTCCCATGCATTTTCTTATCTTTCTGACACTCCAGCTGGTTTAATTGCCCGCCTACCCAAGCAGTTTTAACTGGGGCACCAATGCTTCTGGGCATTGTGGATTTGGTAAAAGTCTAGGTATGGAATCAACTGAGGCACTAATCTTCTCTCCAGAGGCAGCTGAACATTCCTGGAGGGATCAGCATTTGCCTAGCTGGGACAGCAATCATGAAGATGGGACACAGTTCCCAGTTTGTCTTGAAGTAACAGAGATCGCAACAGCCATGATTACGATGATTACTGGTCTGTAAGGAGAGGTCTATGCTGCAGTTTGCCATAAATGCCAAGAGCAAAAAATCTGTTCTGATCTGTGAGCGTCAAACGGAGCTAATGTAAGTGAAAATGCCCTGAAGCATCTAAGGAAAAACAGTGGGTATCAAACATGAAAGCTCATAGTTAGCAGGTCACCCTTTTCAAAAAGTAAGGCTGACAACACCCAGAGGAAGCAATCAGCCAAAGGCAGACCATGAGAGAGGTGGAGAAGGGACTGGGAGAACTGTTCCAGACTCAAAGACCTAAAGTATTTTATCAAGTCTTGGTTTCACCAGGAGAGTTCTGATTTTACACCTGTTGTGCTGATACTCTGAATTAACAGCACCCCTTGTAAACGCAAATGTGCCCTAGTTTGAATGATAAACAATCACGCTGTCTAAAAGAAGCTTATAACACAACAACCATGTTTGGACCCTGTTTCAAATATAAAATAATTCAGATGCTGATGGAAATTTGATGCTGATTTTAAATGATAAAAAGGTAATATTATTGATTTTTTAAGCTCTGATTTGGCATTGTAGAAGGAAAGTCCTTGTTTACATAAAATGCATATCTGCAATGCATTTAAGGGAGAAATGACATGCCTGAGATTTGTCCTAAAGCAGATATTGAGTGCAGAGATGGAGGGTGAGCTGGAAGAAATGAATCTGACAAAATGTATTAGCTGCTGAAAGCGGGAGGGATTCATGCTGCTCTCCATGTCTGTGCATTTGAAAATGTTTATAATAAAACAATTAAAAAGGGTGGCATTTCTATAACATTTTTGAAATGATAAAATAATAGTGATAAACATCCTAGCAGTGTGTACCAGGACTAGGGTTGAGAAAGGGTATAGTTGTAGAGCTGGAAGGAGTGTCTCCAGGTGATGGAACACCGCTATATCCTGAAGCTGGCAGCGCTTACATACATCTATATGTGGGATAACATTTCATAGAACAACATCCCTTCCCCCAAAGGGTGCATATACAAATGGTGAAATTTAAAGATTTCCTGGTTTTTATTGCACACACACACACATATTCACACTTGGTTATATAAAGCTACACAGGTGCTATTTTTTGCAACTTCTTGTGAGTCTATCGTCACTTCAAAAAACTTTTTTAAGGAAGGTAGAGACAGTGAAGTGCAGCGGAGGGCTAGGCATGGTATAACAAAAAATAAATATTTGTTCTTAAATATTTGTTCTTTGTACTGATTTCTGGCACATAGCTCCCAAAATCCTTGGACTGCCAAAGTGAGAAGGTAGTCTTTCGTATCCTTATGAGATGACTGCTGGCTGGAAACTCCTAAATGGCTCCAGGATGGAGGCTGGTCTCTAGAAGACCAAGCCATGTGTTTAGAGGGTTGGAACTCCCAGCTCCCTCCTCTGCTCCCAAGGAAGGAAGAGGAGCTAGAGACTGAATTCATTCACCAATGGCCAATGACTTAATCAATAATGTCTACGTAATGAAACCTCCATAAACACCCCAAATGATGGGGTGTGGAGAGCTTCTGGGTGATGAATACACGGAGGTACTGGGAGTGTGGTGTTCCCAGGGAGGTCATGGAAGCTCTAAGCAAACAGCCCTGCCTCCCCAATACCCTGCCCTGTGCATCTCTTCCAGACGTGTAGGGGACCTGGGGACCCACTCCCTGAGGCTGGCATCCGAAGCTGGGGTCGATCTGGGAACTAAGTCCTTAAACCTATGAAGTGTGACACAACCTCTGACCCATCAGAAATGGGTCAAATTGAAGGATGACTGGTTCTAGGTGACTACAGAGAATCAGAGAATTGTTTGATGTGAGAAAAATAAATTCTACATTTGGTGTCAGAAGTATTGTGAGTAAAAGTGGCTCACAAGCTATATTACACTAAAGGAAGGGCATATGTAAGGCAACTGGGTAACCATTTTGATTTTCTCAGAGAAGCTAAAATATTTAGATTTCTACCAAATTCTTCAAATCACAACAGTCTGAAACCCAGAGAAGGCTTCTAAGGGCTCTGAAATACCTTACCTTGACATTTCTTAAGTTTCCAAATGTCAACGTTTGGAGTTTCCCAGGAAAATACTGCTTTTGTCCCCTTAAATTTAATGGCATTAAAGTATCAGGGGTTGAATAAGGGCACAAAATGGAGTAGAAAAGGACACAAGGGACCACAGAGATGGATCACGGGTGAACTGGTGGTGGGTTACCCAAGGGGAATACAAAATGTAAAAGACAAAAATAACAATAAAAATATTTTTAAAAAATAAAAAATAAAATAAAATTGGATATAGAGATTAAAAATAAATAAATAAATAAATAATCAGGGGTTGAAAGGCTTATATACATATAAAACTGCTGCTTTTTTAGTATTCTCACACATTCTTTGACACAGCAGGGCCAGCAATTTTGTTGGAACAAAATTATTGATATCCTGTGAGGGGCTAATCAGTGATATTACCAACACTTTACAAAGGATTCAAGAACTCTCCGTTATCCACACCAAAGCATGGGGTCTGTTGCCAAATTCACCACTAGCCCTCCCCAGCACTGCCAGTGATTACCCTACTTCATCCTCACAACCAAGACAAGAGTCTTTTGCCTCGTTTTCCAGATGAAGAAACTGAGTCACAGTAGGGCAGTCACTTGCCCTAGCCAGTGGGAAGCTCTGCTAACTGGGCCTTGAAACCCAAGGCTCTGAAGACGGTGTTGGGGCACTGTGACCAACCCAGGCCGTTAGGCAAACTGTCCAGTAACTGGCCTGTAAGGGCGCCCCACCCACGGAGATAACCAGCCCATGACAAGCGCTTGACAAGGCTCACCAGCAGGCGTGCTTCCTCTTCCTTCAGCCGCTGTGCTGCCTGCATTTGGGCCCTGATGCTGGTGATCTGGGCATCCAGGCCCAGGCGTGTGTTCTCCACCAGCTCTTTCTGCCGCCTCTCCTCTTCAGCTTCTCGCTTTTCCTTGGCTAATCGGTCTTCCTCCCAGAGCTTTGAGAACATTTGCTCTTCCAGAAGCTTTTGCCTTTTCAGCTCCTCATTGAAAGCCACCTGTGCTTTCCGCTCCTCGCACACCTTCTTCTGATGGATAGAAGAGAGTTTAACACGGAGCTCCTCACAGCGTTCCCTGCAAGGAGAGTTTTAAAAGGCAGAAGCCAGCCTTTCATGAGACTATGCTCTCTTTAGCGATATACCAGCACTGCCATGAACTACAGTAAGAAAAGTCAAAGCCTGGATGTAGGCTAAGTGAGCAGAGTAAAAGGGGGAGGGAGCAACGGGAAGGCAGAACCATGATGGTGCAAAGTGCAGGCACTGGAATCAGGCTGAGCAGCTTTGGTTTCTAGTCTTGACATTCCTGTGTGGTTTAAAACTCCATCCTATCTGAGCTTGTTTCTGCATCAATAAAATAACCATCTTTCAAGGTTCTGGTAAGGACCAGAGATAACGGACTTAAATACCTGATAGATAATAGGAGCTCATGAATGGCAACTGTTTCCAGAGCTCTGCAGAAGGTTCAGGCATACAACCACATTTGAGCACCTCTGGTTGAAAACAGTGTCTATAAACATCAAGTCTTCCTGGGTTCTAAATCAAATTGGGCACTAAGAAGCTGAAATTTGTAAAATGGTCCCAACAAAGGACTTCTAAAGAAATCCGAGTTGCTAAGAGTGAAGAAAGAATGAGAATAAATGGACACTTATCAAGTATTATTGAGCATTATTCACCATTTGATAAGGATTAGTTTCATTTGCCTAACTAAACTGGAATCTCCTTGAGGGTTGGGGCTGTGTATTTCAGAAAATAACGTACCCAATGCCCCATAAATACTGATTTAAAAGATAATCATGCTGATGAATAATAAAAATGGTAACCAGCTGTTATACATATTTTGTGAAAGGCTCAAAAAGATAACAGAAGCTGAAATTACTAGGTTAACAAAAACAATATACTTTCATATTGAAAAATGAATTCATCAGTGCCTGTATTATTCAATGATGTGTATATAATACCAAGACTTTAAACGACAAGTAATGCATATACTCTCTGAAAGCTAGACTTTTACTAGTAGTCAGCATTCCTAAATATTTTTTAAAACACCAATCTCAGTTTCTCTGGTGTGCTTTCCTGACATCATTACCTGAATTGCTGGTCTAGTTTTGCAGTCACAAAATCCTGTCTCTCCTTTTCTTTCTTCTCTTTCAGTAATCTGATTTTATCTTTCATTCTATCTTTTTTCTCCTCAGTAGTTTCTTCTTTCAATTGCATTTCAGAAAAATATTCATTTTCTTCTGATGCTAAAAGTTCACGTAACCTGAAACAAAATGATAAAAAAGTTAAAACTGTCATGGCACAGTCACAATTTTAGTAATTTTTATATTTGATTTTAGAAGCAGACTTTATCATAAATTTCGTTACCATAAATTTTAGTCTTCCATAAGATCAGTTGACATTTAAAACAATAAAGAGATGAATCTGTGTCACATTTTATTCAATCACACAGAAGAGATATACCATTTTCAAAAAGAAGTAAAATGAGTAGATTTTAAAGTAACTAAATATATTATTTTGCTTTCTAGCAAGCACAGGTTATCACAAGTGAAAACACAAAAAAGCAATAGCCATTGATTTGGTAGAAATATAAATATCTCAGCCATGATTTTTACTACAAATTTCACTTGATTTTTGATTGGTCAATCTCAAGTTGTGGTTTGGGGCAAGTTTCAGAGTCTTGGTCACCAGGTTTATGAGCCTTACTTGTTTCGTCTTTCTTCAGTGTTGATGATAAACCCCTGCATGGCATCCTGGACTCTTGCTTGCACAAGACTTTGCACAAACTTGCGGTCAGTGTGCTGTTCCCACTCAGTTTTCAAGCGGTCCCGCTCAATGGACTTAATGGAAGCCAAGATAGCATGATGTTTCTGATGGCTGCGTTGGATTCTTTGTATGTGTCTCTCAGTCCCTTGGTCTTTGGGAGGCTTGGCTCTCTGAAAACCAGTAACAACTATCACTTTTGAGAGGCCCAAAATCAATTGCATATTTCCAATTAATCATGAGTTCCACCAATACTCAGACTAAGTAAATTCTGGTATGTGAAACTAATACACACTGTCACAACTGCAAACAGCTTAGGTACCTAAGATGTAACTTGTTTGGTTCTTGAACCTATATGTAAAATACCATCAAATCAGTTTCCAATAGTCTTACCATTTGGGTAAAAGTTGATGGAATTATATAGTTTAAAATTTGAACAGGACTCTAGATTATTGTGTCAAACCTAGAGATATTACATGCTCTGGTGACATTGCTCAAGGTGCTTCAATTAGTTAGGGAAGACTGTGGAGAACAAGAATTAGAGGTTTTCTAATCGCTGAGCTTGATCTTGCCACCCAAGATTGCACATTGTTTCTCAAGAATAGATAAAATAGTTAATACCATCAAAATACTTTCAGTTAAGAAGCTACTATCTAGATACACAGAATAAAAATAATGAATTATGAAAGTGAAAACCCCTTTACTAACAAGGAAGAAAGGGAAGACGGGAATGAAGGAAAAGAGGGGAGGAAATGGGTGGTAGAATTTTATTCCTATTTCTATTGTGCTCAGAAATTTAATGCAAGGACTGTGCTCCTGAAATTTGGGTATCTTAAATGTCTGTAAATATATCCACTTTATACAAACTTCCACTGAAGATTTGGAAACGTTAACTTCTTTTTTTTTTTTTTTTTTTTTTAAAGATTTATTTATTTATACATACAAGCTGGGGCACAGGCCAGAGGCGTAGGGTGGCGAGAGGTTCACCAGAGACAGAGTGGGGAGCAGAACAGGCAGATCAGAAATACACTGCTGAGGGGAGCAGCGGGCGAGGCAGGAGAGGTCTGCCGCACCATATGGGATTCTCCCTGGCTGGGCATCGAACTCGCATAGCGCGCTGCCGACAGCTCCACAGCGCAGCGCTCAACCGCTGCGCCAACAGGGAGGCCCTGGAAACGTTAACTTCTTGGAGTACATATTGATGCATTTAAATATAAAATCACAATGGATTATGTCTTTTTTCATTTCTCTATCATAGCCTGAGCATGATGTCCATCACCATCAGCTTCTCAATATAAATGAATGAATAAATCGATGGACAAATAAATGAAGAAACAATGTTGCTGGGTAGGCTGGATGCAATTTCTGATCCTCCTGGAGCCACCATGAAATCCATGGTCTTGAGCTTTGTATGTGCAGCCAGTTTAATGAAATCATCCTTAGGTGAGTAGTGAGACTCTGGATTGCTGATTCACATTCACAGAAATCTTAACTCATGTGGCAGAGACAATATGATCATCACACTTAAAACATCACTGTCAAGATCACCAAAATAATAGGGTTGGGTCTTGTTAAAGGAGTTTCCTGGGAAAAGAAAACCAACATTTGAAGACAGCTTGATGAAAAGATTCAGGGTTCAGGGTGCACATAATGTACCTAGATTTAGTTGAATAAGATAAGGCAGGGCTGAGGTGGGTTGGAGAGAAAAGATAATGTTGGGGGTTATGTCATGGGAAGTAAGTAGAAAGTCTTAACAGATTTATAGCCTAGAGCCAGTTAAATGTTTTCTAATACGGATGAAATTTTATTAACATAGATTCATTTGATAATGAAGCAGAGCAGGTTCAAGGCCAAACTTTGGGCAGAACACTGGGAACTGGGGCTCCCAGAGAATCATGCGCCAAGATCAAAAGTCAATTCTCTTGAGTTGTTAGGGCAGAAACCAGGCTCTGTGGCACATTTTTACTAAAGTCAGGAATGGGGATGGAAGATGACAGCCTGAGCCAAGGAATCAGAAGCCCTTTAATGGTTGGGGCAGCCTGTGCAGGATTCTGTGATCAGGAAGGACCCAGTCTCTGGATGAATAAGGTGTGACCAAGGGTAGTCTCTAAAAAGGGAATGCCAATCCACGTAGTCTTGGCATGACTCAAAACCTACACTGTTTAATAGAAATATAATAATATGCAACAGATTTGTAATTAAACATTTTTGTAGCTGTATTTTAAAAATGTAAAGAGAAAGCAGGGGCATAATTAATACATTTTACTTAAGCAACGTATGCAAAATATTGTCATCTCAAACTTTAAGCACACTTAAAGTTAATGACCACATTGTAACTCTAAACTATACTGAAGGCAGAACACTGGATTTAATAATTACATTACAGTTTCAGGGTCACCAACAAAGCCTTCTGTTATTGTAACATCTCAAATTAGTTTCTAGTATTACCATTTCTACTTTAAAGTCTTAAAGAACAATGCCTTACAGTTTGATTCTGACCTCTACCCATTACTGTGATCTTAAGCAAGTTACTTAATCTCTTTGAGCCTGTTTACCTCTCAAAATGAGCAAAATAAACATTCCCCTAAAAAACTACTTTGAGAATTAAATAATTGGGTCCCTAGGTGGCATTCAGCAAATAGCTGCTCCTTTTGCTTCTCCATTACTCAAGACATTACATCTATTACTGCTTCCTCCTGGACTTGTTGGCTTTCAAATCTCAACTCTGGTGGCTTTACTTCTTTCCCCATACTCTGCTATCTCCAACCCCCAATTTTCTATCATAATCTGACATCTGAGATGTACCAACTCCGACCTTTTCCTATTCCTCCTTATTCTTTTATAAGCACAAAGCATTCATAGGCCTGCTTCCCTAATTTAGTGGTCACACTTCTGTGTGTTCCTTACTAGTCCCCAAACAAGTAATGACACCTGACCAAAAGCCCAGCCCCTATGCTTTGTATTCAGATACAGAACTCAAAATAGATCAGTTTCTGTCCTTCAAGAATTCTGTCTGAAATGATCACCTTTGAACCATACAGCCCATTGGATCCTCCAGTCTACTGATTTCCAGACTGATTCTCTAGATCCTTGGACCTAGAGAAAAGGGAACAGGTCTATACTGAGAATTGCTTTGCGCACTGTGGAGCATAGCAAAACCTTATCATTCATTAAAGTGCCATCACAGACAATACAGCATATCATTATCTACAGCATTTATCTTAGATGGATTTATGAATAAGCAAATTGTTCCTGAAATTAGTTCAATAAGCAACTTGAAAGTAGGGTTAAGTAAGACTTCTTATGAAAGGTAAATCTCCCGGGGTCATTGTATTTACGGTCTATCTCTCACAGTCCTGTGCACACCATGGGGGCTCAAATAACTTCTCTTCTATTGCCGAATTACTCCTAGGTTTTTGGTCAGAAGAAACAAGTTTATAGGCACAAAGGAATCCAGGTGTATGGACTAAGTATCTGGGGTTCTGAGCAAGACCCATCAAATTCTGCAGCAGGCAGCATTAGCCTGAAGCAACCAAATATCATCCTATTTCCAGAACTGCAGGGACACGTTTGTTATAGTTGAGCTGGCATAGGAAGGGCTCACAACCCTCATAGCCCAGTCCCCCTTCCACAGACCGTTTTCTTGGGCTGGGTGCAGGCCCAGTCCAAGTTCATTCAGCTGAATCACATTCAGCCCAGACCCCAGATTTTCTGCCCCCTGGCCCAGTACCCTTTCCGTGGCCATACCTGGCACTGAAAAGGAACAGAATTTTGAGACTTGGAAACTGAAAAACCTAAAGATCCCAAGTGGTGATTCTCCAAAAGCAGAATCTAAATAACTGACTGTATGAGGGTGGCGAGGCAGAGGGGGAAAGGGAAGGCAGTTGGAGTGCAGGAGTTAGGTGAGCAACCTTATCCTTCCTTGTTTCAAAATCCAACCCACTGTATCAGGTACCAGCTCCCTTTGAGAGCCGCACCTGGGGGGCAGCATGGGCTCAGCTGAGCCAGGAGTGACCCGAGAGGCAGAAAACAGTAAGTTCCCGCATACACATCTCGTGCTTACCACGATCACCACTTTGGGAGTAGGGCCCTTAACCTCCCGCTGTACGATGCCAAACCGCTGGCTGTACATTCTCTAGCTCCTTCGGAACGGGGGTGGATTACAACGCGGTTCCCCAGCCGCAACTACCAGCGGCATTAGCTTCCGCGACGCGTACTTCTTGTTGCCATGGTGCACCTCACGGGAGAGCGGCGGAAGTTGGTTCCGTCACCATGGTGACCATGGAGGCTGCACTCGCGACATCCTCTCGGAGCGGAGTTGATGAGCCTGCGCGGTCCTCAGCCCAGCCCGCCGTGTCCTGGCCTCCCGCCAATCTCTCCCTTCCTCCAGAATTCCCCAGAATAACAGGAAAAACCTTCCTTAACCAGAAGTGAAGGCGAAGATCTAATCACACGCCAACTAATTTTGCTATTTAGATCCTGTAATCGGTCTAAAAACCTGAGGAGGTAAGTGGACATTTTGTGGGAAGGCTAAATTTTGTGGCCATCTCCAGTTTAATCTTGATGAGCGTAATAATCATCACAAGACCACCTTATATTTGCATAGTTCTTTACAGTAATTTGCAAGATATTTTCACACATGAAACCTTTGAGCCTCACAAATATCTCACATGGTTAATGGAACAGCAGGTATTACCCTCATTTTACATCTAAGACAATTAAAGGCTGAAAGCCTGAGTGCCTTGTCAGCCCATTCAACCAGCAATCATAAATCTTATTAATAAACTCCTAGGGCGTATACTTGGGGTACCCTAGAATTGGGGAGGGGGGGGAAGGATAGCTCAGAAGAGCTAGAAGGGCAGTGACACAACGTGGCTGGGCACAATGAAGATCAAGAGTCCGGGTCTAGGGCCACGACGAACCAGGGTGAGGAAGTGGGTCACAAGTGCAGGTAAAAGAGCCCCAAGAATCAGGATCCCAGAGCAACAGGCTGTACAGATCAGGGATCCTAGAAGGGGCCCAGACGTGTGCAACTACAGCTGTACTTCTAGTCAAGGTCAAGGTGGAAGTTAACACCTAAAAGCCAGTCATGACACCACTTTCGTGCTCATTCTAGAGGAAGGAAGGGCAGGGAGCACGGGGGGGAAAAAAAATCAGTACTAGTCAGTTACTATAGTGTAATAACAACAAAAATACAACTAGTTGTGTATACCGTCCTAAGGCCGCAATTTACTGTAAATTAGCATTCCTTAATCATTTGTAATCCACCCACTTTGGATTTTGTATGTGGTACGTTTCTAGATTTGGATTCCATTTCCTGAATTGCTGGTTCAGTTTTTCAGCCACAAAAATAATGTCCTTTCTTCTCTTTTAATAATTCTCATTCTGTCTTTTTTTCTCCTATAATGCTTCTTCTTTCAATTGCAGTTCGGTAAAATACTCATTTTCATTTACTGCTAAGAGTTTACATAGCCTGAAACAAACAAGAAAGAAAGAATTAGCTGGTCGCATCGGTTCCAGGTATGGAGTCCTGAGGGTCAGCCAGCTCCTTGATCTTCTGGTCCCACAGGCACCTGGCCCGCATGTTGGTCTGGGTAGACCCACCCCCACACCACGCCCTTGGGGAGACAGGCAAGGAATGAAAATGCCCTCCACCCGCCAGGGTTTGGGAAAAGCCGCTGAGATTCACGGGCGCCAGTTGGGCAGCCCCGAGGCCCCAAAGAATCCCATCAGCCCAGAGGTCCCGTCGAAGAGAGTTCGGCGACATCAGGCTGCCCTCGAATGTCCCAGCGTCGGTCCTGAGCTCGTCGTGCCGCGCCCTCACCCTCAGCGAATCCCGTAACTTCGGTTCGGTTCTGCCTGTTTTACCATTACACGAAGAAGGGAAACGTCTTTCTCCCGGCCGGCCCTGGGACAGACGCATTGCCGGCGGAGGCCACGCCCCAGAGCCGTCCAGGCCGAGGGTGAGGGGCAGCGCTCCCGTGCCCCAGTGGGCTGCCCGCACTGCCAGCGCCCTCTGGCGGGCACATTCGCAGGTTGGTGGGGCCGGGCCAGGCGCTCAGCACCTCGAACCGAACCTTCTGCCAGTCCCCCGCCCCACTCCCAGGGATGCCTAAAGAAGTGATTTGCCCAAGGTCATTGGGCAGAAACTGACCTTGATCTCGCCACCCCCTATCCCTCACTTTCTCAGAGACAACACTGTTACCACCATCATAACCATCCCCAAAGAAACACTAAATGAAATCAGTAAATGGGACAAAAATCATTTTAAAAACTTTAAAATAGAACAGCTTAGAGATAGAAACTATATTATTTCCAATTCCTATCATGCCCCAACAAGGTTCACACAAGGGCTGTCCTCCCAACAGTTTCCTGAATTTTATATTTTCACCATTAAATTCCATGACAAAGTTGGAAATCCATTCACCATTTGTAATACATAATGAGGCATTTAATAAAATTGCATGGACTATATCTTTTTCGTTTCTGTATCCCAGTATTAAGTACAGTGCCTACATGGGCCAGGTTCTCAATACTCGATGAATGAAAAAAAAAAAAAATAGCCGAGACCAGCAAGTTTTTTTCTGGGTGGCCTTGACAATTTCTGTACTTGCTGGGGTCACCATGAAATCCATGGTCTTCAGCTTTGCATTTTCAGCAACGTAGGTTTATCAAGTTATCCTCAGGTGAGTAGTGAGACCCTTGGGAGCTGATTCATGGCAGGGTGGCTTTGTAATGTGTCACCTTGACTAGGCTACGTTTCCCAGAACTCCCTTCCCCGAATGCTTCCGGATAGGATGGGCCACATTTTGTGATAACTGGAGGGCAGAAGTGAAGCAGCAGCATAGTTTTTTACACTTGGAGGGTTGGTGCAGGGGCACCAGGCACTGTTGCAGTTCACACATGTTGTCATTTATCTGCTGGCTCACCTCGTTGGTGTGGGGCAGCAGTCAGGCCTGCATCCAGGCCTGCAGCTGCTCCACCTTGCCCGGGTCTTCCTTCAGCTTCTCTAATTCCTGGGCCAGATGCATATTTAACTCTGTGATGAAGGGCACCAGCTTCTACAGGACACCCACATCATCGAAGTTGGAGGTGGTGAGAGACTGACATGGGTTCCAGGCCATCCTCGTGGGTTCCAGCTCGTGCTCCTGGGCGCCAATGTGTTCTTGGTCTCCCACACTTTATGTCCATCTTCCTTTCTCGACTGCCTGCCCTGCAGACTTCAAGCTCCAGCATTAGATGCAAAGACAACAGCCTTACAGACTGTTTAACCAGCTCCCACAATTGCATGCGGTCAAATTCCTATAATAAATCCCTTAAAATACATATACATATATACAAATACATGCATATATATATATATACACACACACACACACATAATTTTATATTAGTGGTGCTTTTCTTACTGTATCCTTATACAAATAGTAACCAGACTCATCTTAATGAGTCAGAAGGTCAGCAAATAAATTTTACTTAGGGTATCACTGCGAAAATAATCCAGAATAGGAGGATTGGGTTGCTAGATCCTGGGTTGGGGGCGTGCAGGTGAGGGGAGGAGGAACAGAACAGTATCAAAAAACTATCCAATCTTGACTGGCTGAAGTAGGTAGGGCAAAGGCAGGGGGGACAAAGGAAGGTGGCAGAGGACTGTATCATGAGTTAAAGTACAGAGATGACTAATCTACATCTAAATTATCTAAATCTGCAGGCTGGGGCTGGAGTGAGGCAAGGGAGGCACAAAGGATGCAAAATTTAAGGAGGCAGGCACTTGTCTTGGCCCTGTAAACTAGCTAGGTTATGAATCACCAGTCTAATCTCTTTGGCACTTTGTACAAAGAATGAGGCAGGGCTAAACCAAAACTGGTCCTTAAGCAGGACCAGAGGCAGGAACTCATAATCATTGGCGAGAGGGGCCAAAACAAAAACCAAGCATAAAGCTCATCAAAGGGTAGGGATGCAAGTTGTTAGGGAAGATGAGTCAGGCTGGTAGTTTCACTTCCAAAGACTGCTTTGGCTGAGGCGGGGTACTGCAGCCAGTCCTTCCTAAAGGATGTCCTTTAGGGTCTGAGAAACTCTGTGCAGCCCCGAGGTCTGGGAAGAACCCAGTCTCTAGCTGCATGGTGCTCTGACAAGGTAAGCCCATCTATTTGGCTTTGGCACAACCTAAACCAAGAAAGAGGCTAACGTATAAAGGATTTGTAATCCACCCTGTTTTCAAGTCTGGAAACTCATTATGTTACTAAATATGGATTATAGTTTAAAGTAGAGTGGTTAATACAGAACAAGGTCTTACAATCTAAGTTTGATTACAGACTATAAATACTAGTTGTTTGACAATGAACAAGTTAATTTCTTTGAGTCTCAGTTTTCTCATCTAAGGATATGGGCAAAAATCACTGTCTTCCTAAATAAACTGTTTTGAGGATTACATAAACTGTCCATAGGAGAAACTCACCACATTGCAGTCCCTTGCCTTTATTTACTCACATTATACATTTTCAAAATCTGTCCCCCAAAGGGAATGTTTAGCGATACCACCAGGTCTTATCCAGAGGCCATTTAAAATTATTTATGAAGATGGCTTGTTTAGGCGGGTTCATAGTTGTTTTAATTACATCCCCTTCCCAGCCGAGCTCCCCCATCCTTAATATCCACACTTCTTATCTCACTCAGGCTCCTGGGATTTGCTCTGTCAGAGCACCAGTTGGAACAGATGCACCAACTCTTTCTATCCTTTCTCTTCCTTTCCTGCTTACTTCCTCTATGAGTTCAAGTACTGAACATTCCTGCTCCTCTGGCTTGGTGGTAGGTTTTTCCAGTCCCTATCGACTCCTACACAAGTCCTGGCAATGAGGCTACAGTCCAGCGTGAGTGGATCAGTGTTGCCTCTCATAAAGACAGTCTGTAAATGTCACCTTGAATCCTACAGGCTGCAGAAGCCTCCGGTCTACTGCTTTCTAGCTCCAGGTTTTTAAGGTCCTTGGGCCTAGAGAAGATGGAGCAGGTCTGTTTGGTGAATGAGGTTCACTATGTGCAAAGGAGCATCACAAAACCATTTCCTACTACTCTTGGTCTGTCATCCACATCCCCCTAGTTATCCCTCCTCTCTTTTCTAAAATCTTCCATTATAAGCATCACAGCATATCCTTCTCTTCTCTTTTAAAATGCAGCGATTTCATGCATAAGAAAGTTGTTTCCCCAGAAAGACTATAAGCTCCCTGAAGATAGGTATCCTATATCCCTGAATGATAAACCTTCCAAGGTCAGTGGATTCACCACTCATCTCCCACACTTCAGGGGCTCAATCAGTTCATCTGGAGTTACTTAAGTCCCCACGGAAGGGTTTCTGTCCTGCTGGAATTGGTTGGCAGTGAAAAAGGAATCCAGGGGCTCAGTAGTTCCCATGGCCTGTGCCTGGGGCTCTGTGCAGGGCCTGTCAACATTCTGCAGGAGGCAGCATCCCCCGTCCTCCTCCCCCATCCCAGTCCTTACAGGAGCTAGTCTTCCTCCTGTTGCCAGGCCTGCAGGGACAGTTCCGTGCAGCCACTGAAACTGCTACTATCCTCCATAGGCTCAGGAAGGCTAAAGAAATACAGCCTTACCCTCTCTGGAGAGGATGTTCCAGAAGATGCAGGACTAGCCCAAGATCACACACGTGCATGTGGACCCAAATCACAGCCATCTGAAGACCCAAATTTCCCAACCATCCACCACTGCCCGGCCCACCTGGTCATCTCTTGGAGACTCCAAAAGCTTTCAAGACCCCAAATGATGATTCTCTGAATAAGAATTTATATATTAGGTCTAGCCCCTGCTAGATTTTCTTAGGGAGATAAGGACCAGGCTTTCCTTATCTTCCTTTTTTCTTTCAAATCTCATCACAGGGCACTAAGTCCTCCCCTGCCCAACTCCCCCCCCCCCCCCCCCCCCCCCCCCCCCAAACATCCCTTATCTGGGCGACAGGAGAATCACTAAGGCCCTGCAGAGGTCCCTCTCTAATCACAACCAGTGCAGTGGTATTGGGTCTTTACTTCCCACTGTATCGCGCTAAATGGCTGTTTGTACCTTCAAAACTCAGGGCCCACATCTGACTGGTACCCACCCATCCCTACCCCTCACTGTGCGGGGCACACCTTGGCAACCAGACTGCTGTGTCCCGGAGGCGGGTTCCACCCAGGCTGAAAATCTCCGTGATCTAGGGAAAAATTAGTATCATGAGTCAACATGGCCAGTGGGGCTAAAGCAGGGTCAGGGAGGGTGGGGTGTCCCCCAGCACTGACCACAGGTGTGCCAGCCCCTCCTGCCTCCTCCTCCGGGGCCGAGTCAGAGGCAGAGTCCTCCTTGTCCTCCTCAGGGTCAGGTGGCTCCTGCTTCACAGGTAGCAGGCTTGGGTCTACTGCCTGGGGGGGGTGGGGGGGGCGGGAAATGGGCAATAGTTAGGACAGTGGGGCTGGTCTCAGGAAAATCTCTCAGTCAACCCGTCACTTTGCTGACAAATCCCTCTTCAGTCACACCTCAGCATAGAAAAGCCATCTCTCTGCCTACAAACTTTTCCCATTCCCACTCCTCACACCTCTCGCTTTTCTGTTAGTTGGGCAGCCAAGTAGGAAAAGCTAGTTAGTTGCCTAGGGAAGAGGGGTCAGGGTAATTCTGTGGGGAGGCAGTGATCAGCACACTTATTGCTCTGCTCCAAGCAGCACCAGCAGGGTTCAGCATCACTCTACTCACAGACCACTCTCCACTGACCCCCACCTTGCTGGGGCAGCCAGGCAGCAATACAGGCGAAGTCAGGACGGCAGTGCCTGGTGTCCAGTCTTCCTGGGCATCCGCCTTCTCTTGCTTCACCTGGGGTAAGGCCACAACCCAACTCAGGCCAGGGCACTGGGCCTCCTGTGTGGAGGATTGCAGCAGACTTGGCCCCAGCTCCCTGGCATGAGGCTAGGTGGGGTTGAAAGAGTATGATAAAGGAAGCCCTCACCTGCAACAGGGTTTCTGTGGTAGCTGGGGCAGGGCCAGGCACCTGCACGGGACTGCTGGCACCCTCCCGTAAGAACACAAGGTCAGTGCCAGGTGGGGGCAGCACGAAGCCACCACCTGCTTCCTGCTTCATTAGAGTCTGAGCCCGGTCTGCTCGGGCTGTGCGCTTGGCCAAGGGGGGTTTCACCGTTGAGCCCAGACCAAGCCGCCGAGAAGAACCAGGCCTCTTTCGACGAGGGTAAGGTGGGGATGGCTCTGCCCCATCTTCAGGTCCTTCCCAGACACTTGGCAGTAGCCGCTTCTGTGAGGAAAGATAAGGCGTTAAGGCCACCTGGTGCAATGATCAAACAAATCACCAGGCCTGCTAATCTCCCATTAGGACCCAGCACAGGATCCACTTACACTCGAGTCTTGCATCACTGAGCCTGCTAGTCTCCTGTTAACAATGCCAGTGCTACCCAGCCTCCTCAATTACCCCAGCACAATGTCTGAATCTTTGGCCAAACCACTGCCCTCCTCCTCTCCCCTCCCAAGCTGCAAGGTCCCATCCAGCCCGCCCCACTCACTTTCCAGGCCTCCCAGGTACTAGGAAGCCTGACCCAATTTAACCCATTGGCCTTCCTGCCTCACTCACCATGGCAAACTGCAGACACTGGCGCCAACGACACTTCTGGCGCTTCTGGTTGCTGCCTCCGAATTTGGGCTTGTCGCAGCAGAAGTCGCAGTGACCACAGTCCATCCGCCGTAAGCAGGCTGCACAGGCCCCACACTTTCGGTTCTGCCGGCGATTTGTGTAAGGCTGCTGGGGGGAGGGAGAATGAGGCTGCTATCACTGCGACCATCGCAGTGCTGTTCCTGCTGCTCCTCCACTAGCCCCACTGGAGGGAACTGGTAGCACACAGCTCTTAGCCTGACTCCCCACTAGTCACGCCTCCGTGACTGCTCATCAGGCACTCTCAGTGTACCTACCAGCTGGCCCTCGATGCCGTGAGGATGACTGCTCCATCACAGTACCCAGCACTCTACCTGCTAATCTCACTAACTACCAAGACACCATCTTTGACTCTACTTCCAGCAAGGTTCTGCTGAGCCTCCAGAAGCTCCTACTATGGTGCCTGTGTCTGTTCATCCTATGTGAATCCTGGTCACTGTGTTGACTTTTCCTCGACTAGTTCCACCAAAGCATTGGTTCATCTGAAATTAGATCCTAATTTCATGAGTCTCTACACATGCTGACCTCATTTTAGCCCCCAACTGTTCATCCCCACTATTGATAGTACCCATCAGTATGCCTTACTGTTCCCCTACTGGATTCATTAAAACAACTGCTTCTATGGGTGTAGCCAAGTGCCCTGGGAGAGTCGAGGCTTGCCCATGTCGGGTGGGGCCACTCACTAGCTCGTCCTCGTCTACACAGTAATAGATGAACTCGGCAGGTGGCGAGGGGGCCGGGGTTCTGGGGTGCTGCAGAGGCAAATGGGGTGGGATCAGGGAAGGTACCAGGGTACAATTAGGGTTGTGCCTTCCCCCTGACCACCAGGGCCTCACCAGCTCTGGGGACCCTGGAGGTTGTGGTGGGGGAGGTGGAGGTGGTGGCTGGGCTCGGGGGCGCCGCCTGGCAGTCGTCTTAGTGTCACAACCTCCCCGGCGGCGGCCATGTTTACCCTGGGAGAAAACCAAAAGGGGTGATTTAGACTTGGGGGCACAGGACCCAGGAACCCCAACCCCAGGACCCAGGAGTGCAGAGAGCATTCAAGGGACAGATGGGCAGAGGGTAGGGTGGTGCACTCACAGCAGGGGGAGCCACAGCTAAAGGAGGGCGTCGTTGACATCTCTGATGGTGGCGACGGAGGCGGTGGGCAAGGTGCTGGCAGACAGGGGCAGGTAGGGAGGGTCAGGGAGATAAGCACGGGGCGGGGAGGGAGAAAAGAAGACATGAGGTGGGCAAAGCCAAGTTGGGAGGAAGCAACAGCAACTTCATCAGCAAGATGAGATCTGCCCCAACCCTGCCCGTCAGAACTGCCTCCTCAACCTGACTTACCCGTAGGCAGCGCCGCTGGACGCACCTCCACTGGCGCCTGAGACCAGGGCGTGGAGGGCGAAGGCAGATTCGGCAACGGCCACAGTCCTCTCGAGTCTGACAGCCCCGGCACACTCCACACCCTCGGCTCTGTAGGGGAGCCAGAGGCATGATGCATGCAGCCAGGCCCTTGAGGGCTAGAGGCGAGGGGGAGCCTTGGGTACACCTGCACCTGCCCAACTCACCCTTTCAACGATCCGGAGGCACCGTCTCCGCTCACACTTGCAGAACAGCCCCGAGGCCACATCATGGGGCAGCTGCAGAAGGCAGGTGGAGCAGGCCCCGCAGTCCTCGGTTACCTGGCAGGCTGCACACTCCCCGCAGCCCACACGCTGCCAGGAATGGGTGGGGCAAGGTCACAGGCCCGAGCAGAGTGGCTCCAGGAGCACCGCCCCTCGCGTGTCTGCTGACCCCACATTAGCTCCCATCACCATCTCTGCTAGTTGCCCATTTGCCTCGTCATTGTATGTGATAATTACTGATTTCTGCGACCACTGAGGCTGTCACAAAGTCCACTGGTCCTCTACTAACCTGTCACCACGTCTACCGACACCTCATTAACTCCGATTACTACCTGCTGGTTCTGTTTGCCTATGAAATGACACCATGCAGACCCATCACCACTTGTCAGACTCTCCACCAGCCTCCATTACAACCTGCTCCCACCACACACTCACGAAAAGGAGGTTGGTGGTGCTTACCTTAAACATCCTCTGCTCCCGATTAAAAGCAATTCTCTGTGCTGGGGTAAGGAAAGAGAAGGAGAGAAATGGAAAGGGAAAACAGACAACTGTGCTCAATCACTGATATCCATCATTCAGCCTTGAGCCTAGCGGGACACCATCCTGCTCCAGCTCCTCTCTCCAATGCCCTCGGGCTACTCACCTCGGCAGTCCTTGCATAATGTTTTGAGCCTCTGTCTTCGGGTACCATCTCCTGCAAAGCTGATTCCACAGTTCTCACAGCACCTGGGATGGAAAACACAGGTGTAGGACCCTGAAACTACCCCCAACCAAAACCTTCACTCACTTGGCTCACTTTAGGCCAATACTCACCCAGGTGCAGGGAGCGAAGCTGGGGCTGTGGCAGCATCAGTCTTTGTCTCATCCACTGGAGCTTCCTCCCTGACCTCCTTCTTCTGGGGTTTAACTTGACGTTTCTGAGCTTTAGCTGGCTTTGAAGGCTTCTTCCGCTTTTTGTTGGGGACAGGCAACGAAGGGGCCTGAAGATGAGAGTGAGGAAGGAAGGCTGTAGGTCAATGGGTGGGTATTAGATGACTCAGTCACCCCTGCACAGCTATCCCACAATGCATGGTACCTTGGGAGCAGGATAGCACAGGATGCCTTGTTTGAAGTCGAAGAGGGTGAGGTCACACGCAGGGCCCAGGTATCGGGTCAGTTCAACTTTGCTTCGGATCCTGTCTCCTGTAGGGCTGAGGGTAGGCCAGGATGGGTTGGCACCCAGACTGAGCTGCAACTCCACCCACACAAGCCTCCCACAGGACTGAACAGGCCCGCAGGGCTGGTGGGATATACAGGAGGCAGCCTGGGATTGGCCTATGAGCCCTGACCAGACGCTACCACCACTAATCCTGAATGACAGGAATACAAAAGGTGTATAAATGCCAACATATATATACAAACACTAACAAGTTTAGCTAACAAGTTTAACATGAATGTCAATGGATACACATGGACTGTAACATATACTACTAGTAGCATTTTATACAAGTAAAAATAAACACAAAAAGGACCACAAATACACTAAATAACATGAAAACACATTAGTGTTACATACTAGATACGGAAGCAAGCAAAAATGCAAATATTTTCAAAACACAAACAAGCAAGCATATATCTATGTGCACGCACAATCATACATATAAAAAAATAAATGCAACTACATAGAAAATCAACATTGTGATGTTGGGTGACAATACTCCACAGGTTTCTTACTTTTCTTACAAGAGGCATGGATTGTCCTTTGCTATGAACTATCTTTTCAAGGATATCTGTACAGCAAACAGCCTTGGAAGATAAGGGAAAGGGTCTCCACGCAAGGGGACTACATCCCTACTATCCTTACATTATAAAATACTTGATTCCTTAAGCTCAGGGTTCGTGTACATGCAGGTGCAAGTTAGCCCTCTTTTTATCACCCTATGGGGTTTAGGGGACTGGTACAAAAATTATATTCTGGAGGCTGCTAAGGCTATGAGTGATAAATTGTCTTTCCCCTCTGACCAAGGAGTCTCAGATTCCTACCAGCATCCATAGAATTGTGACACAATTGTTGTCTTGCCCTAAAATTGCTGATCCTTTATAAGTTTTGATAAATGGATTTATATTTATAAACATTGAGAGCTTTATACAAGTATAAACATAGAAATGAATATACAGCAAATATAAACATTTTTATAGCTTTACAATATTTTTCTAGGAAAAATAATAAAAGTAATTCAGGAAAAGTATAGAAAATTAAAGTTACCTCACTAATATATCCTGAAACACTTTAAATCTTTAATATAGGGCCTCCCTGGTGGTGCAAGGGGTTAAGTCTCAGCACAATGAAGCTAGGCACAGCCACTGCAGCACAAGTTCAATCCCCAGCCAGGGAGATGACCCACATGGCAGAGCAGACCTCTCCTATCTGGCCCACTGCTCCCCTTAGCAGTGTATTTCAGTCAATCCACCTGTTCTGTTCCCTACTCTGTCTCTGGAGAATTCTCTCTCCCCCCACCACACCTCTGGCCTACACCCCAGCTCTTGTATGTATAAATAAATCTTTACAAAATAATAAATAAATAAATTCCTAAGTGTAAATCAGCAAGTATACTAATAGATGTGTTAAGGCTGCTTAATTGTAAACTATAAATACACAAACATGAAAACAATAACAGTTAAGAAATATGCTAAACACAAACATAAAAACAATAATAGATAATAAATATGCTAAACACACGTGTGTATTCAATAGTTTTCATTAATCACAGTAGTTACATTCTATGAAGTCACTTTTAATACTGAATTAGTGAACACAGAACCACCTCTCCTAGAAGTGTAGGTTAGGTTCCTACAAGTTTCTGGTCCCAACATATTGGTCAACTGATCAATATATAACCTTGTTTTATGTGTATTTACAGATACCCTACATATACATTTTTCTTACCAATAATTAATAGCATGGCCTCTGAATGACTAAAAACCAGGACCTGCAGAGGCCATCTGTGTTACATAGGTCCTTTGCTAATATCGCCTCAACACTGAAACAACAACAGTCTCCTCAGCATTGAAAACCCGACCTTTCTGCACAGCCTTTTCATGGACAACAGTTAGCAAATATTAATTAAATTCTTCTGCAGACTCTTAATCTGCAGAATCTGCCTCACATACAAATTTAACTTTTTTCACAATGTATCACCTTTTAAAAAGTGTGAACTGATCAGAACTAGCTGACATGGGTTTAACATTTTCCTAACCCTGGGTAACATGAATGTCCATGTCCCTAGCGTTCAGCCTGACAACACACTTCATTTTATGGGTCATCATCTCACAGATCCACAAATTTTGCCATTTTTCCACCTTTTCCACGGCTTCATCACATACTATAGATATTGTTTTAACACTCTCTGTAGCTGTCTCATATACAAATTTGCAAATTTCCTGCACCATGTTTTTGATTCATTAACATTGAACTCACAGTCAACAGTACTGCAATTCATGCCTGAACAAAGTTCAACACATATTTTCTCCTCACAGCATATCATAACCTTTCTCTACTTAGAAACACTAGAAAGCACTTCAGCACTATGTTTAGGGTCACTGTGAATAGCAAGATCACCAGGAAAAAGCACAAAAATGCAAAAATCATGGCACTAAGCATTTGTCAAAAAAGACACCATTTACAATACAAGAGCTAAACAAGCACAGTGAATACAGACTTTAGGGAGTACAAATTTTAGGGAGTAGATAAATTTACAAATACGGCATCTGTGAATAACTAGGACTGTACATGCATAAATTTAATCACATTCTTTGATTGCACCTCACCGGAGCCTTACTCCCTGACTGCCACATCCCACCCAGTACCTCTGGTAATAGGTGTCTGAGCGTCCACAGGTGGCACCTGACTTTCGAAAAACCTCACGGCGCTTCCAGCCAGGGCCCAGGGCTGGGCAGTCCAGCCAGTCCTCAGCCATGGGGGCCACGGGAAGGAGCAGCGGCCTGCAGTGTGGAGGGCACAATTAGATAAGTTGAGGTTCTAGGGGGGAATACGTTATGCCCCAAAACTCTATTAATGACTGTCCAAGACCTGGGACCTGCCACCAACAACTGACTGATACAAAATACATTTCGTTCCACCCCATTCTTCCCATCTGGGACCAAGTGTTTGTCATTCACTCCTCTTCCTTGACAGTTCTCAGCATGAGAACCCATCTCCCAGCTGCCAACCTAGAAAACTTTCATTCTCCCCTTCTTCATTCCTACCTTCCATGGCCCCAGAGACACTCTGAACTAATGAATTTTATTACTCCCCTTTGTTACCGTGACATATCCACAATCCCCAGTCGCAGTTGGAGAGGTCCCATTCTGATTTACCTCAGGCAGAGATCCCCAGTACTCTAGCTCCCATTTCCGTCTTTAAACTCTCCTTCTTCCTCCCTTGTCCCACGTTTTGTCTTCTTAACCTGCTACCTGTGTCCTCTGCCAAAGATCCCTGAACTGCTCCATATCCCTGGCCTGAACAGCCCCTCATTCCTTTTCCCTGTCTGAAAGTGCCCCCATTCCGCCCCACATTTTCCCTATCCGAAAGTGCTGGGCGGGAATTCCACACCAATCTCAATCCCCAAGCTTCGCTATTCCTCTTCTCTACAGCTAAAAAGTTCCCTCATTACTCCTTTTTCAGTTTCCTCATCCTTCATTCCGCTAATCACCTCGGTGCTCCCCCAATTCCTCTCCATTCTTGTCTCAGAATCATGCCATCCCTAACTGTCAGCATTCTACCCCCCAATTCCTCCTCGTCCTCCAAATAATACCCCATCCCTACCTTTCAGCATTCCGATGCCCCCTTTTCTCCCCGTCTTCAGTTTGAGAGCCTCTCATTTCTCCTCCTCAGCATTCTGAATCCCCACTTCTCGCTCCTTAACCGTAGAGGCCCCAATGTCGCGGATCAGCGTTAGGATCCTTCCCTGTTCCCTTCCGTCCTTATCCAGGGTCCCCACACTTCTACCTGTCAGCGTTCTGAGCCCCTTTCCCCTCCGTCCCCAGCGTGAATCTCCTAAATCCTCCCCTTCAATATTCCGACGCCGCCATTCCTCCCACTCAGCGGCCTGGGGGCCCTTCATTCCTCTCCGTCAGCGTTCAGAGCCTCTCAATTCCTCCCTTTCCTTCGCCTGAGCGCCCTCCACTTGCAACACCGCGACCGTCTCACCAGCTCGGCACCGGGCCGGGAGCTTCCGCCGCTCTAGGCCCGCGGACCCATGGCGAGGGTCCCGCCTGCGACTCCCGCCTTGCCCTGTTCCTCTTCTTCCTCCTCCGCAGTCGCTTCCTCCGTAGCTGTAGCTGTCGCCGCCGCGGCCGTTCGTTGCTCCCGGAACCGGAAATCCGCTGCCCGCCTCTCGGGCTCCGCCACCGGCGACACGCCTGCGCTCTAGTCGCCTGCGGGCGCTTGCCCTCAATAGGGAGGACCCCGCGCCTGCGTGCCGGCTCCCACGGCGCGCGCTCCCCTCGCCCGGGACCTGCTGCGTTTGCGCGCTGACGTCCAACTACCGCTCAAGCCACGACCGGATAGCAACAGCGACTGCGCGACTCTCCCCAGTTGGCCAACGGGTGCATTCTCCCCGCTCCTCCCACTTCGACTGTGCGTGCGCTCTGCGGCCCCAGCCTAAGTGGGCGTGGAGGTTTGGGTTGATCCCAGAGCTCCCCATTTCTTTGGCGGTCTCCTGAATGGCCAAGTGGCAGAGACTGGGTTTATTCCAGCGCCCTATCTCCCACCTCTCGCCTAGGTTATGCTGGTGCACCCCCGTCCCTCCGGTGCACATAGTGCAAACATTCTGGTACCCCGTCCTCGGTCTAGCAGGCAAAAGAGCAAAGCCTTCAACATAGACTTAAAGTCAGAACAAGCTGGTCCTGTTCCATGAAGCAGCCATGCAGGAATCTGGTGCCTACGAGGAAATCGACCCTGCCTATGACCGAAGAAGCCAGCGAAAGACCTAAACGATGGGTACTGGGCTTCGCATCTCCAGGATACATTCTTTAGGAGCCAGGGAAATGACTGAATCCAAGCATTTGTCCTCTGTGCAGAAAGCGTGGAGGTGATTTAGGAAATCAAGACAGTTAAACCCTATAGGTGAAAACCAGAAGCTTCTATGAAGAATAATTGCATTTTTGAAGTAAATGACTGTTCCTTTCTTCTTTAGCATGGATGCTACTCCCTACCAAGATAGATAACCTGAATACAAACAAGAGATGGAGCAGTTCTCTCTTTCCCAGATTAGAATTCTGACTGGTTATCTAACAATTTTTGAATAACTGTCATTGAGATCATTGAGACCTTTGTTCATTGAAATAAGTCACAATAATTAGGCAACAAAGCTTATTAGATAATCAAGTGAGAATCTGAAACCGAAAAATAGTCCCATCGATTTCACTTGTGGAGAAAGTTAGAGAACTACTCCAATAATCACGTTAGAGTTCACTTTACTTGTATTGACATTAAAAATGTATTCTTGACAGAAGCATTCCGGTTTTCATCTATAGGTTTAGATTTTTCAATTTCCTATACTATCTTGGCCTAAAGGAATGTTGCTCTCTATGCACAGAGAAGGGCAAATGCTGGCGTTAATCATTTTCCTAATTTCTAAAGAATGCACCATGAAAATGCAAAAGCTCAGTGCCCTTTGTTTAGATCTTTGGCTGGCTCCTTGGTCATTGGAGGATGAAAAGGGTTGTTTTTTTTTTTTTTTTTTTTTGCCTACACCAGATTCCTGCATGACTGCTTCACCAAACAGGCTAAGAGTGTTCTGACTTCAAGCTCTTGCTCGCTAGACCAGGGTGGGTGCTTCCAGAAGGTTCATAATGTGTTCACACATTTTATTTCAGTCAGCAGTGTTTGGAACCCATATGGGACCCAGAGGAAATGCCTGAAATTGCCTGGAGCATCAAGAGGACCTGGCACCAAAAGGGACCACTGAGCCCATCCAAATCACTGGAGCTCCAACTCTGACATGGTGAGTTCTTCCTGGGTCTTCGACCTCTGGGCTAATGTTGAAGTTATTTGAGCTTATTAGATAATTGTTATATATTGTCTAGGTGGGAGGGTTAGCCTCTGCCTTTGCAGGAAAGGTGATTCCAGACTACAAGTGCTCAGATTTTCCTGATTTTGAACCAGAGGACCAAAGGGAGTAAGTCTGCAGCTAAAATCAGTGTTTTCTCACTTAAACTGACAGATTGGCTCAACTAGCTAGAACAAATCAACTGAGCATAAGAACCAGCATCAGGTAATTCCAAAGACAAGGACACCTTGCTCCTTTTACTAGCACTGCCAGCATCTCTGAATGAGTATAGAGTTCTGGCAGAGGTGTCTGAGATGAATTTTCAAGCTGTGCAGTGGTCCAGTAAGGAATTCCAGACTATGTGACTAAATAATTTGGCTCCACCACGGAACAAGATTGATCACCAGCACTGTGAGCCCCTACAATTGATTTAAGCAATTGCTAGGAGAAACTGAGATACATAAAAAGCTGAACCAACTCGGGTGAAATCCTGAGGAGCGAGGATTCTCTGCTCCATTATACAAGCCCCTAGTTTGACTCATTGAACCAATACAGGAAACAAAGCATACAAATTTAAAACTTGCAGGACATCCAGTGACCAGCTGCCTACTAATACTCCAGCAGGATTTATGTATAATACTTACGGAGCATATACTTTCAAGTAGCTCCCGAAATGGGGGGATTTTACTGGAAAAGTTACTTTAAAGTGCCTAAGGTGGAACACATATGATTTTCCCAAATTAATATAATTTCATATACAATTGAAAAGAGCCAGCTCCAAAATTAAATGAACTGAATGGAATGCATATTTTGTTGTATTTAGAAGCATGCAAATGTGAAATGACAAAGTCATTTCCCCTCAGGAACTTAACGAAACTCTACTTGAGACTGTCTCAGAAATAAAACCACGCAGCCTAGCTTAATACCTAAGCAATGGGTGGGCCTCCCTGGTGGCGTAGTGATTGAGTGGTTGAGCGCTGCGCTGTGCCCGGCCGAGGAGAATCCCACATGGTGCGGCAGACCTCTCCTGCTTTGCCCGCTGCTCCCCTCAGCAGTGTACTTCTGATCTGCCTGTTCTGCTTCCCACTCTGTCTCTGGTGAACCCTCTCACCGCCCCACGCCTCTGGCCTGTACCCCGGCTTGTATGTATAAATAAAAAAAAAATACCTAAGCAATGGGGCCGCCAGTGGCTCCCCCATTATATCCACTGCATTTGGAACTTTCAGATCCTGATGCCATCCTCTGCTTTCTCCTCCCACCTTATACCAAAACAAAAGGAATTCAACTCCAAACTCACTGTGGTCCTCTTTCAGGAAATGGCCACTTGGGGGGACAAAGGCATAGCTGTGCTGCTTTAACAGTTTACCCCATGAACAAAGTCAGAACTTAGAGCCCTAACTAAGGGGTTTCAAACCTATTGCAGGGTCCAGAAGTCTTTACTAAATTTAAATCAATTTAAATTTAATTTAAATTTAAATTAATGATTGAGATCTGCATTCCCAGATTTAGACCTTTTTCAACTAGTCCACACACTCATTCTAAAAGTAAAGCTAAAGACTAGGTAGGAAAAGTGCTTTGTAAATCCAAAGAATAATATTAAATCAAGAAGTGAAAGCAAGGAAATGTGAAGAATTGGGACAGCAACTTCTGAGAGCCACTGCAGAAATATTTACAAAGGTTACTAATTGGACTGAAATACAACAATGTAAAGGCAGACCTGACGAGCCAATCCCAGATTAGCAAAAACCTTTAGACAATATTCACAAATGGTTCCTAAAACTTTCAATACTCATCAGAACGATCCTTTACTTAGATTGACATTTTGGGAGGCCACAGAAGAAAACTTGGGAATCCTACTCAAGCAGCCTGAATTAGGTAGGGTCTGTCCTACCTACCCATATGCTAGTAACAGTGGCTGACCAATTATCTAAAACCATTAAGAGTAAAGGAGGAAAACTACAACAACAAAAAATGAATCTGCAGTTAACACTACTTAGTGAATAGACCATGGTAAGAGTACCACCATAAGGAAGGTCTGTGGGACCCCAATAAACTAAATAAACAGGACTTGGGAAGAGACCCGGGCATCAGGAAAAGAATTGTAGGAAAAGAAGGAGAGATCTCAGACAGAACCAGTATGAACAACCAGGATATGAGGACAAGCAAGAATGGGGTGCTCTGAGGATTTTGTGGGAATCTACTCATCTCTCCTTTCAAATACCTTAGAAGAAACAGATGCAAATCAAGGAAATTAATCTAATAGCTTTAATAGATACTGGAGCCACTTTATCAGTTCAGCCACTTTATCAGGAATCCCTAACCAACTTAGGGATTCCCTTCTTGAGATGGTATGGGTATCAAACTTACCAATCAGAGTAAATATATCTCCTATTAATTTCCAAATAGGAAAAATTGAAGGAAACCATTCTTTCAGTGTATATGACCTCATACACATAGGTAGAGACTGGTGGAGAAATATGGAGCCTACATTGCATTCAGCCCAAAGGGAGAAATGTATTTAGAATTAACAGAAGCTCTCACAAACCAAGTATCCATAGGGTAGTGATATTGACGCAAGCAATTACTGAAGATAATGATGAAAGTCTTAAATTCTGCGAGGATGTTGGGTTGCCACATCCACAGATATAGGAACAATTCATTGAGTGGAGCCAACTAAAATTTCTGTGGATACAAACATTATCAAATATTTGACAATATCTATGAAAGGTGGAAGTCATAGAAGGCATAAAGACTCTAATACAGTCTTATTTTGAAAAAGGACTTGATGTGCCTCGCAAGTCCTTGCATTACACCCATCTTCCCTACAGTTAAACCTAACAGGAAAGAATAGAAGTTTGTTCAAGACCTAAGAGCAGCAAAAGCTGCGGTCATATCACATCACCCCATGGTTCCTAATCAACATACATTTGTTGTCTTTTATCCCAGTAGACAGTACCCATTTTTCAGTAACCTATACAGTGCCTTCTTTAGCATACCAGTTCATCCTGAATATTAACATCTGTTTGCTTTGATCTGAGAGGGCTGGACTGTAGTGTCCCAGGGGTACATGGAAATCCCCACTTCTCTAAAATTCTAAAAGTGGATCTCAGTGATTTTAAATTTCCCTGATAATCCACTCTAATCCAATATGTAGGTATTTTATCATTTTGTTCCAAGTCTCTAGCAGATTCTTGACAAGACACAGTTTATCTTCAACAACTAACTTTCAAAGGGAATAAAGTATCCAGAGAGAAATTACAGTTTTGTCTACGCAGTTAAATACCTAGGGCATATAGTTTAGGAGCAAGAACTTTCAATAGACCCAAATAAAGTCAAAGATTCCCACTACCAAAAACCAAAAGGCAACTCAGAAGATTTTTAGTAGTAGCAGCCTACTGTCAAAATTGGATTTCCCAGTTTTCAACTTTAGCCCAACCTTTATATGAGCTTTTGACACAAGAATAGCCTGAACCTCTAAATTCGACCTAACAACACACGGAAGTAACAAAAAACTTTAGAGACTTTAAACGAAACACCAGCATTTAGCATATCCTAATTATAATTTGCCCATTTTCCTGTTTGTTCACAAACATAAGAGCAGCTTCACAGGTTGTTAAAACTCACCTCATACTTATGAAACAGTCACCTTTCAAATGAAACAGATCCACTAGAATTTAAACATAATTGTATCAAATTGATTCAAATGAGGAGTCCAACAAGATGGCAGATGAGAAAAGACATTGGGCTGTCGCCGCCACATATTTACAACTAAATTATACAGAAATAAAGACAGTAGTCCCTGGAAGACAACTGGACGACCATTATAGGCACAGAGAGGGGCTACACAGCAGAGAGGGTAGGAAAACAGATTAATTGTATTTGGAGAGCAAGGGATGACTGCGTATGAATCCTATTATTGACTGAAGGTTAATGGCCACCTTAGGGACTTTAGAACTGGGGGCTGGCTGGAGTGACAGCACATGTAGTCCCGCACAAGTCAAAGGGTGTATCTCCAGAGAACTGTAGGAATCGGGGAATAAATGGGAGACAGAACGCTGGAATAATAGGTGAATGGCTGCAAAGACAGACACTGTACTGCTGGATAGCAGCCAGGCACACCCACCCTCCTCCCCTAAACCGGGAGCTTGAGGACAAGGGACAGCTTTGGCGATTTTGGCATGGGATCTGCGTAGGGTCTGATTGTCAGCTTGACCCTCAGATGCGAACAGCTGGAGCCCAAACCAGTAGGGAAGACTAGATTAACTTAGCCTGTGCCTTGAAGAGGCTCTTTCTACAGCTAGCCTTATCCTCACCTGGGGCCAGAGTTGAGGTAACAGCCACATACAGTGATTACTGCCATTTACCAGACTTGAGTGCACCTGGACCCTAACTACAAGTGCAGACGCCCCAGGGCAATACTCAGTACTTGAAAGGTGTAGAAAACAAATCCTGACCACTACTCTATCCCATTAGCCCCCTCCTGGTGCTACAACTATTGAAATGCAGGGAGATCTGCAGGGGAGGCAGTCCTTTGTGGAAGGCACAAGTAAATCTTGAGAAATACAGCCCTTGGTTGACTTGTAATCAGCACTGGGACAATAGAGCCAGCTCTCAGTTCATTCTGCTCCTGCCCACACCCTGGGAGACTGAGGATGGGAGCAGGGGAGGGCACCAATCACACAACAGGCGCACCAGTGCCAAACTGCAACTAAGTTGATGTTTGCCTGAGATTATTTCAGACACTTTGTGGAACTGGCCTAGGGGAGGTTACTGGAGATCCCCACCCCCAACTCAGGTAGTTGCAGCACTTTAGGAAGCTTGAAATCTAGGTGCTCGCTATCAGCAACCTCAGCTCAGTTCTCCCACCTCCTGCCAGCACTAGAGTTTAGGTCGTCTGCACAGGATCCCTGGTAAGCCACCTAGGGTTATCCTGCAACCTGTAATTGTAATATGAGGCAACCACCATGACAAGGAAAGAAAGTTTTGTTTTTTATCTCATGACACAAAAACTAAAAAAGGAGAGACAGAGGAACATACAAGAAATGATGAAACAAAAAAGCCTGAGCATCATCCTAGTCTAGCAGAACTCCTTAACGTGTTCAGGGTAACAGCAGTGACTATGCTAGTTTGAAATAAGAAAAATAGTGGTAGAAAAAAAGCAGGTGTACAACCAGTCTAGAGAAAACAGGAGAATGTTTCAAACAGGATTAATGGATTTAACACCTTAACAGAACTAAAAACATATGTTAGAGGACTTCAAGAGCAGACAAACTAATAGAATCAGTGAACATGAATGCACAATGGTGGAAAATACACAAATAGACCAGCAAAGAGAAAAAAGAATGGTAACAGTATAAGCACTCTTCTGGGACAACTTAAAGAGAAACAGCATCTCTATCTGGGGATCCCAAGAGAGGAGAGACAGCAAGGCATATAAAATGTTTTGAAAGAAATAATAGCTGAGAATATCCCTAGTCTGAGAAAGGAACCAGATATCCTGACCCAAGAGTCCCAAACAAAATCAAACCAATTGATTTACTTTGGATCATGAGGGATGAGACACATTAAAGGCCTGTAACTAATACTGACTTATTTTATTTACAGATGGTTCCTCTTTACAAGGGCCTACTGGAAAATTCAAGCTGGATGTGCTATGATCACCTCCGTGTCGGTTGAAAGCACTCCCTTTCTCAGGTTCACTCAGTGCAGCAGCAAAATGTTGACTAAACCTGCTGATACCGGGCAAGTGGGGGTTCAAAATTTGGCCAGACGCAGTGCTTTGGACTCAGCCCGGTTACACTGCCATTTGGCTAAAGGAAAAACAGCAAATGTCTCCACTAGCTGGAGATACACATTTGGAGTGGCTGAAAACCAAGTTTGGAATGTTCTGGAAACCAAGATTTCTGATCTCTGCTTGATTGCTTATTTAAAATGGAAAGTAAGGGGCGTCCCTGGTGGCGCAGCAGTTAAGCACTGCACTGTGGAGCTGTCACCAGCTGCGACGCACGGCTGGCCGGGGAGATTTCCACATGGCACGGCAGACCTCACCTGCCTCGCCCACTGCTCCCCTCAGCAGTGTATTTCTGTCGATCTGCCTGTTCTGCTCCCCGACTCTGTCTCTGGTGAACCCTCTCGCCTCCCCACACCTCTGGCCTGTACCACAGCTTGTATGCATAAGTAAATTTAAAAAAAAAATGGAAAGAAAGTGGCTGCCTTGTTAGAGACCATTTGCTTCCTAAAGAATTGGTAGAAATAAAGACCCACGGGCATTCCCAGGCAAATACCTTAGAAAGGAAATAGGCTAGTACGTCAAGCAGCTATGGAAGCAACTTCATCGTAATGACCTCAACCTTAATGTGTTTGCTCTCCCATGCTAATTTGACTGAGACTGTTTTTCAGAAAATTGCTACCAAAAAAGAAAAACAGATGTGGATCCAGAACGGGGAGATTTTTGATTCTTAAACGAGTTTGTGGGTTGGACCAAACCAATGCCCAATACCTCCCATAAGAATGCAGCTCCCCCTATTGGATGGTTTCATTTATATATGGGATATAGAGATACCAAACAAAAGGTCAAAAAAAGACAAAACTAGCAACCTGACTATAGATCTGAGCCATACAGCAAGGAAGGGGCGTGTGTGTGTGTGTGTGTGTGTGTGTGTGAAAATATGGGAGGGAAGAGCACATGGAAATGTGATGTAATATGTTGGTGGGAGAACTAGAGGGACTACACCTGAGGGGAGAAACCAATTACTGTACAAAAACAAGTAACTATGTAAGAAACTTTTTTAAAAACTGCACTCATTTGAAGCGACAAAAATGAAAATAAAAAGACTAAAAAAAAATGCAGCTCCCCCCCTTTTTTTTTAAAGACTTATTTTTTGTTTATACATACAAGCTGGGGTACAGGCCAGAGGTGTGGGGCGGCGAGAGGGTTCATCAGAGACAGAGCGGGTAGCAGAACAGGCAGATCAGAAATACACTGCTGAGCTGCCAACAGCTCCACAGCGCAGCGCTTAACCCCTGCGCCACCGGGGAGGCCCGAGCTCCCCTTTTTGTAGCGTATACATAATTTAAGTCACTGGGGCTCAGAAAAAATGGTCTCCTGCGGAAAAAATAATGTCTTGCGGAATCTTCTTTCATGGTAATACAAAAATGTATATTCCAAATGTTTGACTTGACCAGGGAGACATTAGCACACCTCAAAGATTGTTTTTCCTTATCTACATCTGAATTTTGGAAAATGGATTTTATCTAAATGCTTCTTTTTCAAAGGTACCAATATGTACTTGTTAGGATTTGCATGTTTTTCCACTGAGTAGAAATTTTCCCATGCAGATTGGCGATGACGCTATAGCAGGCAAATTACTAATAGAATGTGTCAATGCAGTATGAGGAGTTCCTGTTGAACTGCATAGTGCCCAACGGACCACTTTACCTGACGAATCATAAAGAGAATCAGTAAATCTGGTCCATATACCACCTTTACTGCGCTTATCACCCACAGTCATCAGGTTTAGTAGAGTGAACAAATGGAAGAATTAGTAAAATCCAGTTGGCAAAACTGTTAGTTGTTTTTCCCTGCCTTGTGAAAAGTCTTCCCACTGGTGTGGCTTAAGCTAAGTTCTGCACCTTTTGTTGAACACCAACTTTCCCCATTTGAAGTCATCACCAGGAGGCCTGTGCATCTTGATGAAGGACTATATGAACCTTTAAAGAGAGATAAGCTCCACTATGTAAAATATTAACTAAAGTATTAAAAGACCATCTCAACCAGTGGTTGACGCTTGTGAGATCAGTTTACTTGACAAACCCATGACTTATTACCAGATGAACGTTCAAACCTGGAACCACCACCAACTACTGCTACCTACAACCTCAATGGAAGGGACCTTATCAAGTCCTCTTTTTTTTTTTTTTTTAAAGATTTATTTATGTTTACAAGCTGGGGTACAGGCCAGAGGTGTGGGGCAGTGAGAGGGTTCACCAGAGACAGAGTGGGGAGCAGAAAAGGCAGATCGATGGAAACACACTGCTGAGGGGAGCAGCAGGCCAGGCAGGAGAGGTCTGCTGTGCCATGTGGGAATCTCCCCCACCAGCCATGCATTGAACTCACATCACCGCTGGCGACAGCTCCACAGCACAGCACTTAACCGCTGCACCACAGGGAAGCCCTATCAAGTCCTCACCCAACATGAAGGGAGTAGCTGTCACAATGTCAGACACCCAACTTTGACTAAGAAAATCAAACCCATTGACCATGATGAGAAGCAGCCAAGTTCTTCCAAGTAACTCCTCTAGGAACTAAAGGGCCAACTTTGATAATAACGGACTTTAACTTCAAGGAAAATGACACTGAGTGCTTTGTTAGTGACAGTCTTTTCATCAGTCCCCTGCTAGTTGAGCATTTATCTCCCGATACCTACTGCCCTCCTTTGAGTCCTACTCATGGACAAAGAAAAAGACACCACAGTCAGGATGAGAAATGGAAATTCCAGTTCACTTTTAGAGGGCCTTGAAATCCTGAGTATGAGAATTCTTACTCCCTTTTCCCTTTTTAGACCTCAATCATCTAGTAGACTACTTAACAGTTTTCTTTTTTGGATGCCTCTTAGAAAGAGCCCTTACTAGGAAGGAGACATCCCTCCCAAAAAAATGTGTCAGGTAGAATGGTTAGAAATAGAAGGATGGGGCCTCCCTAGTGGCACAACGGGTTGAATCTCAGCACTATGAAGCTATCCTCAGCCACTGCAGCATGGGTTCGATCCCCAGCCAGGGAGCTTCCCACATGACGCAGCAGACCTCTCCTGTCTCTCCACTGCTCCTCTCAGCAGTGTACTTCAGTAGATCCACCCGTTCTGCTCCCCATTCTGTCTGGTGAATCCTCTCACACCTCTAGTCTACACCCCGGTTCGTGTATGCATAAATAAGTAAATCTTTAAAAAAAAAAAAGAAATGCTAGGATGAATGAACACTGTTTTGTCATAGCATGCAGGAGAAATTAAGGACATCTCTGACTCAAAGTAATGCAGTTTTGCAATGGCACTGTCCATCTGTCACAGAATTTCTTGTCCCTATGATTACTGACCATGCTTCTGTGGATGAAGTTGGGTAAACAAAGGCATTAATTCTGAATGAAGACCCTACATGGAAAAAATTAGGGGTGACTTGGTGGTCAGATGTAACCTACAGAAGGCTCTTCAACCTTACTATTCTGAGACCTTATAGAACATCCACACACCTCACTGTTGCTACATATTCAATGCTTCTGTGTCATAATTTTTACCCCATCTCTTCTTATTCTATAGCAACCTAATGGCAATAACATGTATGATAGATTAAACAGCATTAGCTGCCCAAAAGAAATGCGATTTTAGATCTTTAGAGGCACAGGAGCAGGGCTCAGCATTTTAAGCCGAGATTAATTAACTGTTGGTGAGGAAAGACATTCAAATGAAAAATAACTCTTGTCCCAGATAGAACATTTTGAAGGAATGTTAGTCCAACAAGGCAGGGATGAGAAACAGCTTGGAACAGGGTACCCAACATATCATGGCCAAAAACATTAGAACCTAATTGTGGAAATGAGCCTGTGTGCTAACACAACAGAACTTGCTAACCATATTAATTCAGATGGAGGCTAAAGCAGCTATGAAACAATGGTCTACTATCCTTCTGAAGAAAAACCTACTTATGGGATAACTTGGATTCCTTGAGCCTCTGTAAAATTTTTGATGGTAAAATATGACTTGTATCATTCTACTTTCTCCACTTTAGCCCCTAGACTTCATCCACAACTTCAGTTCCCAGTAGTTCAATTTGCTGGTATTAGGACATATTCAGTGACATTCAAACTCTTCCAATGGATGGTCGGTGGGCAGTATTATGTGGGAATCCATTTCTTTATTAAATGTTGAAAACTGGAAAAGGTGAATGGTTATGCTCTCAACCTACGTGGAGCTCTGACCTATCTCAGACATTGCTCATTTTATTTCCTCAATCACATTGGGCATACGGTTAGGGGAACTTATTGCTGGGAAGGAAAAGAAAATTTTACAATTAAAATAACTAATTTGTTCAGTAGCCTCACAGATAATTGGAGTAATACAGGCGTAATGGGTAAAATCACTACTACTGAGATAATCATGACTTATGATAATATTAATATGGAGAAATACGAGTACTGGGAGATTAAAATCTCCTGACGAAAAAAAGGTCTGAGATGCTACACCTTTTGGAATTCATGGGTAGTCTGCAAGACGCAGTAGAAACTTAGCAAGTTTAAATTTCAGTTGACAAAGAAGGAAACTGCATAATCGAAGTTAGGAAATATGGCGATGTTTGTCCTGGACTTTCTGGATTGTCTCTTTAACTCATCACTTTCTTGTCATGTGATTGATGCATTATTATTATTGGATAATCACTACTGTCGTCTAGTCTATAAATGTTACAAATAATATCAATCTAAAAATACTAGGCAGCAAGACTCCTGGATTGTCAGCTCAAAGCATAAACTACTTTAACATACACTGATGAATAAAGTTAACTCCACATTGTTTTAAGATGCAGTGTTAGACGCCAAGGAAGGCAACAAGGGAGTAAGTTTGGATTTACCTTTTCAGGTGAAGGCTAGTTAAGGATGCAAGAGGTACCCCAACACTGGACAGAAGATGTAAGACTGGTCATTAATATAACAACTAGAAGTTAATTATGACCAAAAGGGGGGATACTGTCAACAATTTGGGACCTCTTTCTCAGTCCAGCGGGCAAAAGAGCAAAGCCTTCTGCATAGGATTAAAATCAGAACAGGCTGGTCCCATTCCGTGAAGCTGCCATGCAGGAATCTGATGCCTGCAGGGAAACTGAGCCTATGACAGAAACAGCCAACAAAAGAAGAGCTAAACAATGGGTACCTAGGCTTCGCATTTCCAGGAAACAATCTTTAGGAGCCAGGAAATAACTGAATCCAATCCTTTGCCCTCCTTTGTCTACAGAGTTGGAGGTGACTTCAGAAATCAAGAGATCTAAACCTTAGATGAAACCCAGAAGCCTCCGTCAAGAATTGCATTTTTGAAGTAAACGACTGTTCCTTTCTTTAGCATGGATGCTATTCCCTACCAAGGTAGATAACCTGAACGCAAACAGGAGATGGAGCAGTTCTCAGAATCAAATCTGTGGGGCTGTTTCCTGAGGTAGAATCCTCTCTGATTATCTGATAAACTATGGCTATCATTGGGACCTTTTATTTCCACACTTGGAACATTCCCCCAAGGCTACTGCAAGCTGCCTTCTCCTTTCAGCAGCCTGCTGGCTCCAGCTCCTTTCCTGAGAACTGGGTGGTGCAGTGCTGCAGGTAAACAAAAGGGCCTGGTCTGTGCAACCAATGATGGTAGGACCTTGCCCACAGCACATGCCGTGGGGCCAACTAGACTTCTACAACCAGGCTTCTATTGGGTATTACTGTGTTCATGACTGAACGTACTTCTAGTCTGGAGAATCTCACATGGGAGTGTAAATCAGCCACACACTGTATGAGTGCTCACTGGATACCTACCCACTGTCTTAAGGTGGAAAGCGCTCTCCCCTAGCAAGTCACATCCCCATGCTCAAAGGGGTGGTGTTCTGCAGGGCAGAGTGGTGCCAACCGTAGTCTAGACACCTGCACAGTTGCTATCGCTTCTCCTTGAATAAGGCGTTTCATGGCCCATCTGCTAGAAATAGTATTGCTACCGGAGAAAGATGGAGATCGTGAGTAGTTATCTTCCTTAGTCCTTCAAAATTTTATTAACAAAACCAGGGAGAGGGGAGGCAAGGGTGAGCTGACTCCGCAGTCGTACCCAGGCACAGAAATGGAGAGGGAAGGGCAGACACGAACAGGAGGAAATTCTGAGACCCTCTGGAAAGGGCAGGTGGGCAAATGGTGGATGGACATGGGGAGAAACCTGGGGACGAATGGAGAAACAGATGAATGGCAGAACAGACAAACAGCTGATTCAGGGCAGTTCCCCTGCCTGGAATGCAGGGTGTGAGGTCCTCTGGGCCAGTGAGGCTCAGCGATCGGCACTGGAGCGCAGGTCGGTAGTAAGTGGGTCGTGCTGGATGGTCTGGTGCAGCATCAGGGCCAGCAATCCCGCCCGGTTTGTCATGGCCGTGCGGACGTTGCGCTCCTGCTCAAACAGCTCGTCTAGCTTATACCACTGCCGGGGAAGCAGGAGCTGTGAGGAGGGGCTCTGGAAGCCGCAGCTGGCCCTGGCCACACCCAGCGTTAAAACCTACCACGCGCACACGCTCCAGGTCCACTTCAGCACGCCGCAGCTTCTCCCAGCAGTAATGGCGGTTGCACTGGCGCTTGGGCAGGCGGCAGAAGTCACCAGTGAGCTCAAATACGTCACGAACAAGGGGACACCCGCATACCTCGTCGGCTGGCACCTGTGGGGAGATGGATGGGGATGACTGTAGGGTGGTCAGACACGGAGGATGACAGGAACAGGGAATGATCAGGCGGGAGGCAGGAAAGAATGAAAGGTTTGGGGAAAGTGGAGAGGAATGGGAGGAGTGGAGGATGAAGAGATAGGGAAAGGGGGAGACCGTGAGCTGACAAGACAGAAATCAGAGGAATGAAGGCTGTTGAGGCAAGCAAAGTGGGAGGAACGGAAGTAGTCAGGTAGGAAAAAGGAAAGGAAGGAGGTGAGGAAGCAAGAGACAAATGTGGGGGCAGTGAGGGATAGAGAAAGGATGAAATCAGGAGAGCTGAGGAAGAGCCTTACTTTGGGGTCTCGTGAGTGCTCGGGGCACAGCACCTGGAGCCGCTTACAGTATGTCTTGCTCTGAGGATTGTAGACGTCACAGAAGAGTCGTGTGGCCCTGGACGTTTGGAGGAGAGCAGAGTGGAAGGAGAGGAAGGCGACCAGCTGTCCTGACCCATGCCAGCATGCCATTCCTGACCCCAGCTTTGACCTCCCACTAACCCCACACTGCAACCACACTCACCCCTCAATGCGCGTGGGGTACATGGACCCAAAAGACGTCTGGCTCTCATACTAGAGGAATGAGCACAAACGGAGGGCACTGTGGATGTGTGCTGCGAGCACTCCCCAGACATCTGCCCCTCCAGAGCCCACTGATGTCTCCGCACCACCTGCCCCCTCAGGCTGACACCCTGACCTTGGCATAGCAGCGCTCCATATGGCGCAAGGCAACACGTGGGTTGATGGGGTGCCCGCAGGAGACGCAGAAGATCTGCAGGTCTGTGTCATCACTGTCACCCTCATTGCTCTGCATGGGGGAGAGGAACGATGAGGCCATGCCAGACCAGGTTATGGGCCTGCCTGGCTGTGCCCACAGCTGCTCACCTCCTCATCCTCACGCACAGCTTGCTGCTTGGCACGCACTATGATGGCCTCGAGCTCATGGAATCGGCGCTCCATTTCCTGAAGGCGGGTGCGGGCGCTCTGTTGCTCCCGGCGAATGCGTTCGAGCAGCTTCTTGCCATGCTCCTCAGCAATGCAGGGGCTCTGCTGCCACTGCTGGATGCGCTGGGGGAGGATCTCATAGATGCGGCTGCAGGGAGGCAGTGGGTGGGTGCAGGCAGGGAAGGTGGCAAGCAACATGAGAGCGCAGGGTGAGCCAAGGATGGCAGGTGGCTGGGTGACTAAATGGTGTAATGGCAGTACACTGAATGGCAGATGGGTAGGCAGCTGAGTGACTGAACAGTGGACAATGGACAGATGGATAGAGGACAGGTGCTTGGTTGACTCAATGGTGGACGGGTGACCGACTGGCAGGCAAACTGCCAGTTACGTCCTGCCTGTTACTCCTTGACTCCCTTGAACCCCCCTGGAAAGACTCACTTGGCTGCCAGCTTCATCCCACAGTCATCTGAGCAATACTTGGAGCCAGGCTGGGCAGGGCGCACACAGCCAGGCCCCAGGCACTGCGGTAGGGATGCAGGGTCCTTGACATCAGCACGCTCCGGGTGTTTCCATTTGTCCTTGTGCTTCTGCTTCTGTCGATGCCGCTTGTATCTCTCCTCCTTCTATGGGGCCAGGCAGATCAGGTCAGGGTGGAGTCGAAGTCTCCCCCTACTTTCCACTCCACCGCCTTCTGGGTCTTGGCCCTCTCAGCCCCCGGTCTTTGCCTTCCTACAGACATTTTACCCTCTCCATCACCTTCTTCTCAGACTTCTTCTCCCGACGCTTCACATGCTTCACTTTCACTGCCCTCTTCCGCAGTGCAGGGTCCAGGAACGGGGACTCCTCTGTGTCACTCATCCAGGACTGCAAGTCGGGAAAATAATGACCTACCCGCCCCAATGGTGACCACCCTACCACCTACTCAGTTCCCAACGAGCCTACCATACCCTCTGCCTCCTCTCTCCTCATTATGGGTACTTTCTGCTTCCGAAACCTCCACCCTTCCACCATGGGACACGCTGCCTGCTCACCAGGCCATGGTCATCAAAGGCCCCTGCACAGAAGTCCTGGTATAGGTCAGGGTCCAGTGGGAGGTCCTCGTCTGAGAGTGGCTCAGGTGTGGCCATAGCGTCAGGTGGCTCCTTGACTGCTGATGACGCCACTGACCCCTCGTCCTCACGGATACGCCCCAGCTTCTGTGACGGCTGTGGCTGCTGCTGGGTGGGCAGTGGCCGCCGGGGCCTTGGCAGGGACTCTGAGGGCGTCACTGGCGAGAGCTGCGGGGCAGAATCTCAGGACTGGCCCTGACCACCCTGCCCGCATGCCCCGCCCCGCCCTGGGGAGCTGGACTCACCGAGGAAGGGAAGTACTTGTAGGATTCCTGTGCCGGCAGGAGGAAGGCCCAGGTCAGCCCCAGGTGAATGGAGGGTGGCCCTGCCCTAGTCCCTCCCACAAGCGCCTGGCCCCCACCACTTGCCCTTCCTGGCCTCCAGCCATACCTGTCCCCAACTCCACCCCACATCACCAGGACATGCTCAGCCCTGCCCTACCTGCCATGCCTGACCGCCTATCTGGCCTTACCCTACCTACCTGGGGCCGGGGACTCTCCTGCTAGCCCAGCATACCTGGCCTCGCTCCATTCAACTCAACAGGCCAGACCCCTTCCCACCTCTCTTTACGTAATTAGGCCCCATCCCACCTGGCTCCTCCAGCTCTTCCTGGACACACTGGCCAACCCACCTGACCCTGCCCAGTTCTGCCCATGCTCACCCGGGCCCGCAGCTGGCACTGACGTAGCCGGCACTTCTGCCGGATCTTGTTGGGGCCCCCGAACTTCTTCATGTCCCGGCAGAAGTCACAGTGGCCACAGTCCTCAGTGCGCCGGCAGGCTTCACACTCACCACACATGCGGGCTGACCGTTTGATCTGCTGCTGCTGCTGCTGCTGCTGCTGCTGGTGGTGATGCTGGGGTGAGGGGCCCAGACAGAAATCAGGAACCCAAGTGGGGTCTGAGATGGCATCACCTTACTTATCCCAGTCACTGTAACCACTTACCTGGCTGGGTGTGGCCACCAAGGGCTGTGGAGAGGATTTGTGGGGCGAAGTAGAGCCCCGAGCAAGCATGGCCCCAACCCCTGTCCCTGAACCCGCCCGGCGCTGCAGTTCTGGATCCGGAGCAGGCCTCTTACGCCCTCCACCCTCATCCCGGGGCTCACTGCCGTCTCGCTCATTGCTGTCTCTCTCCCGTGATTTCTTGTGCCGATAGCGGATCTCCAGCTTGGGGTCTTTCTCTGTGGGCAGACGATGAGTCCCAGGTGGGTTGGCTTTGGGGGATTTGGATGGTCCAAAACTCCTTCTCCCTTCTCCCTCCCTTTCCGTTCTATCCACCTGCTCTGCCCCTCATACTTCAGGGCAGCGATGTCCCTCAGGGAGACCCTCAATTATGGCTCACAAAGAAACCTCCATTCCAGTTCACCAGTCAATAATGACTCTACCCACAGATACATATCACTCGCTCTCTCAGTATGGCAGCTCCTGATCCCTTGAAACCCACCCACCTGCACTGTCCATTCCATTCCTCACCTCGGCACTCTCGACAGTACCACTCCCGGATGGCCTTGGCCATCTTCTCAGTGATCCGGATGCAGTCCCCATGGAACCACTCATTGCAATTGTCACACCCGCTGCAGAGGATGGGGCCAGTGGTAGAGATGTGAGGGCTGGGACCCATTGGCCTCACCCAACCTCGCCAGGTGTCAGCCCCACCCACCTCTCCCGGGCTCACATCATGAAGCAGTTGATGTCCGGCTTTCGGCAGATGCAGTAAATAGGCGCATTCTCCCCATTCTCTGACTTGCTGTCCTCCCCGGCATCAGGAGGCTCTGGGTCTGAACCATCTCCCTCCTGTGGGATGGCCCCCCATTATACTCCTTAGGGAAGACCCATCATGGCATCTCTGCTCTCCTTTACAGCTCCACATGGCTCATCACAGATCCCCAAGTCTCTGCCCATTATGGCTCCTCATTAAACTCTCCATCACTCTCCCCAGACCCCTCCCCACCACACACCCCCGACACCCGACACACTGTGACACTCCCACACAGCTTAAAAAGTCCCATCACTCTGCCTCATACCTTCATTCACTTACCACACTGACACTCATTACTTCATGCACACACTAAAAACAGCTCATCACAAACACCCTATCACTCATCACACATCGTCCCCATAGTTGCTTCTCACAGACCCCCATTACAGGCTTTCACAGACATCGCATAATTTACTCTGCGGACTTTCCATCACAGTTCCTCCACAGACCCTCTGTTATTACTCCACAGAAACCCCCAAATCACGGTTTTCCATGGATCATTTGACACCGCAAAATCCCTTATCGCACTGCAAAGAAGTTCCCCCACCCCCATTCGGGATCCGGATTCCCACGGAACTACCATCAGGGATTCCCACTAAACTTACATTAGAGACTCCCATAATGATGGCACATCACAGAACTCCCAGATACTTCACACATCAGGAAAAAAAAAATTTAGACCATCAAACCCCCACCATCCTGCCCACAGACCCCTACTAAGGCTCTCTAGTGGCCCCCACCATTCTGTCCACAGACTCGCGTTACTGTTTACCACAGACCCCGGGGCGTTTGCCGACAGACCGCACCATTACTAACCCCCCTGACCTTTACCGCCGATCTTCTCCCCGTGCCCCATACTCACCATCTCTCCGCTCCCGGCGCACCCTCTCGCGACCCCCGCCAGCGACCCGCGAACCTACACAGACCACTCGGTGGCGTCCCCGGCCGTTGCAAGGCGCCCACAACTACTTCCGCTTCTGGCGTGCCTCCGGGACACCGTACACTTACTGCGCAGGCCCGGTGCGTCGGCTCCACAGCAAACAAGTAGTCCCCCGCCTAAAACCCCGACCGTCTCTCAGGCGCCGCCATCTTGGCTATCGAGAGGGTAAGGCTGCCTGGTCCATACGTTCGCTGGAAACATGGCCGCGCCTATCTCGAAGGCGCCGCCACCTTGTCGGTCGAGTCCGTACGGTAACCACTTGTACGGTCTCGGTTGCTAAAGCAATATGGCCGCGCCTACTGCACGAATAGTCGGTTGACGCCATCATCTTGGAATCTGATTCCGTGAGATGGCCGAGTCCGTACGTTTACAAGGAACACATGGCAGCGTCCTGATCGCGGCTTCCGCGAGGGCGTCGCCATCTTGTCAGTCGATTCCTTAGGGCGGCAGGTTGCAGGGCAGAGAAGTTCACAGGGAAATCGATAGTTTACTTTACCTGAATCTCACTCTTTTCTCTACCCAGTCACTTTTGCCTCTCACATGTATTAATGGAGCGCCCGGCTGTGCGTCTTACCCAGCGAAGGAAACTAGGTCCCCTGTTATGTCTCAGACATCATCTCCCAACCACTTTTCTCCCCTCCCACTCTCGCTCCTTGCAGTTTCTCAGCCAGTTCTGGCCGGGTTCAGCCTTTGGGTCTGTGGCGGAAGGAGCATTCTCACGTCTCAGAATTAGCAGGAGCAGTGGTGAAAGGCCATAAAAGACAGTGGACTTCACAAAGTCCTCCCCTGATCACTGTCACAGTCCTTGCAGATTTGCACAATTCCTGATAATGCTCTCTGTGTATACATATTCAACATGCCCTCCCATAAAGTTAATTCTATACAGGTCTGAGAGCTAGATGTCTCCTCAGGGTAATGATCTAACCTGGGCGACCAGAGTGTTCAGAAGAGACACAACAGGTCAATATTTACCCCCATTCCCACCCCTCATCCTCACCCCCCCCTCCCCCCATCTCCCAGTGCAGTTAAGTATCAACACCTTCACTTTCAAAGTCAGGACTTTATTTCTGGTTGAGGAAAGTAGTCTGGTTAAAGTGAGTGTTGTTTTTTTTTTTAACCCACGCTTGCAGTTTTTCTGGATTTCTTGGCTCCGGACATACAGCAATTTATTTACTATTAGTGATTCCGCTGCTTGTGGCTGAGGCTCTGGTTTTTATTTTTTCACTTTCCTAAGCATTATTCTTCATGGTCTCTTCCACACCACCACAGACTCCCAAGACACACTGCGCGTGCGTTCTGTGACCTTCTACTAAAAGCAGCTTTAGTAGACAGAAACCTTTAGATACAACAGAAGATTTGCCTTTATTTGTCAATTAATAAATTAACGATTGTAGTTTATTTTAATTAACATAACCTCTTTAAATTTTTCATTAAATATATGTTAGCAGGCAGAATGAGGGAGACCCCAGGACTCCCTACCCCCATTCTCCCTGCTCTAAATGGGTTCTGCCAATCCCTGCGCAAAGACAAAGCTTACTCCTAGTGCCTAAGACCTTCAATAGAAAAGAACTTTAATAAAATTAGTGTGTAATAGAGAAAGGATATAGTTAAAACAGTTTCCCTATGAAACACTCAAAGTTACCCATCTCCTCATGGGTAAATGCCCAGCCAAACAGGGTTGGCCCAAACTAGGGCCTCTAAGGCCTTAAAGCAGCCATAGGTTTAAGGCAACTTCTAGTGGGGAACCATAGGATAGGAGGGGGAGAGAGGTCAAGCAAGTCTGGAAGGAAATGAAGCGAAATCAAAATACAAGTCAAGATAAAAGCTGCCATTGTCAGCCTCCCCAGGGGTCTCTCATCCACTTCTCTTTCAAGTGTCTCTTTCCATGTCCCCCAAGTGCCAGGCCAAGAAGCAAGCCCAGCTTCTTCACATAGCTCTGTGCTCCACATGTCTTCTCTAAGTCTTCGCCTTCCTTCATTCTCTTTCAAGTCCTTTTTAGCTTCCAATTTCAATTTAATTTCTCAAATTTAACTTAACATAATTAAATTTGGGGCCTCCCCGGTGGAGCTGTCACCATAAGCGACATGAGTTTGATGCCCGGCCAGGGAGATTCCCACATGATGCAGCAGACCTCTCCTGCCTTGCCCACTGCTCCCCTCAGCAGTGTTTCAGTCAATCTGCCTGTTCTGCTCCCCGCTCTGTCTCTGGTTAACCCTCTCGCCACCCCACGCCTCTGGTCTGTACCCCAGCTTATATGCATAAATAGATAAATCTTAAAAAAAAGTAATTGAATTTTGATTTATTCAATTTAGTTTAATATAATTTAATATCAATTTATTAAAATCAATGTCATTGCCTATCATTCAATTTAATTTTGATTTAACTTATTACATGGCATTTTATTTAATGTGATTTAATTTATTCGATTTAACACATTGTATGCGGGAAACATATTTATACATTTTACGTTGACTGGTAGTAGAGCGTGGGACACGTATTAATACGTTTTTTATAGACTAGAAGTAGAATGTGGGTAACGTACAAATATGTTTATTTTTATACTTTTCTTTTATACCTAAAAAATTAGCAAAAATGGCCCGCGCCACCTGTTAGCACGCGATAAAAATTACCCGCAAACAATGTGTTAATTTACTTCATTTACATTTTAATTCAAATTCACCTTAATACATTAAAGTAATGAATAAATTTTAAATCATTAAATTGGATTAAATAAATTTAAATTCAATAGCTATGTTTTTTAATTTAATATGACTTAATTTTTAAAAAAGCAGTGAGAAGACACAATTTACTACATTATGGATCAAAAAGGAGCCACCAGTATGATCCTATGGGTATTCAAAAGAAAGTATTATTCACATATATAACTACTTAGACAAAATGTATGAATTCTTTGAAAAAGTTAAGTAACAAAAATTTAACACATAAAGACATAGAAAATGAGCAACCATTTCACTATAAAATTGTTTCAATTTCTAATTTAAAAACCATCCCACAGAGAAAAACTCCAAGTCCAGAGAGCTTCCATAGTAAATTATGTCAAATATTAAGGAGGGAAAAAAGCAATAATATACAAAGTCTTTGAGAAAACAGAAGAGGAATGAATACATCTCAACTCTTTTTGGGAATCTTTTCTCTGACACCAAACCAGATCAATATACTCCCTGATCATAGATGCTCAAAATTTGGAGGAATGATCTCCAAGAGACTGCCTTAATTTCTGACACTTCTGTAGTGTTTAGGGGCCCCCAAGACTATATTTACTCTTAATCAACTGTAAGTTTAGGGGTCCTCAACAAATCTTCTAGAATTCACAGAATTCATTGAAAGCTGTTGTATTCAGTTATCACAGTGAGAGGATACCAGATTAAAATCCGCCATGGGACAGAGTCCAGGAGGGTTCCAAAAGCAGAACTTCCAGTTATCCTCCCACTAAGGAGTCACGGACAGTGTTAGCTGCTTCCATTGACTCTATGTGACATACACATGGAGAATTGTCAACCAGGGAAACTCACCCAGGCCTTTGTATTTAGTCTCTATTGGAGTTTCATAACAAAGATGTCATTGACTACCCATGTGCTTGATTTCATTTTCCAGTCCTTCCGAGGTCGAGCTAATGTCACCTTACCCAAAGCCTTCACCCTAAATCACATTGTTAGACTTTGTGGCACGACCAGTCCCCACAGGACAGCATGTTGTTACACTATCCAGTAACCAAAAACTCCAGGAAAACAGACACTCTTCTCAGGCATGACACTAAATGGCCTAGGGATTACCTCCAGATACCAAGTAGGAAAGACCTCTCTCTGGGCAAAAGTCATTAACAAAATGTCAGCAAACTGAATCCTGCAACTTCTAAAGAGACTAATCCACCATGAGCAAATGTATTTATGCCAAGAATTATAATCCAGGAATTCAAGGTTGGTTTAATAGTTGAAAAATTGCAGGGGAACAGTTATATCATGACATCCTGATATCTCTGCAGAGGCCAAGTAAGCAAAGTTTAACTGCTATCTGAATCTTAGTGGAAAGCCCTGGATTCCGCCAAAACCAAGGGGGACAAACAGCCCTATATAAATAGCCAAAAGGTATTTCTCGCCCACCTCCCCAATTTCAGTTAAGCACAAAGGCTTTCTACATCAACTTCCCTTTGAATATCACTGCAGGCAGTACTTGAATGCAGTTTAGAGCTTACTCTTTAGGAAAAGAGATGTCACCCCTGTATTACCCATTATCTGATTCTGGGTTAGTGTGGCCTATGGGACAAATCTGTAGTTGTTTGATAGTTGACCCTTCACACTCACCAGGAAATCTATTAAGTCTATGGAAAGTTTAGTTAAGCTACCCCATGGTATTGCTTCTTCCACATCCATTTTGTTTGACCAAGTGCTTTACAGGGATCTTAAACTGACACTAGCCCCCTTATGCCAGTGCAAGTCCTTGAGGGCACTTGGAAGAGTCACACAGGTGCCTGATATGACTTTCTCAACAGCCCCTATGAGTGAGTCTCCCCTAGTTCCCAGTGCCCATATACCTTATGTGCCTCTTAGGACCCAATCAATCAGTCTGGCCCTAGCCTGGAAATCCCAAAGAGCTCCGTTCCAAATCAGGAGTCCCAGTTGTGACTATTTACACTTTGCCTTGACCTCCCCAGGGCCCTGGAGGGATGCCTTGTACTTCCTTTAGGACCTGTAATAAATTTCTCTCTTTTGTGGTTTGTTGTTGAACTGGGAGGACCACCGCTAACACCCTGTATTCCAACAACTAGTTAGTTATAACTAGTTAATTATCACTTGTTAGTCACAATTAGTGGCGACTGGTTAGTTACAACTAGTTAAATACAACTAGTAAGTTGTGACTAGTTAATTATGACTAGTTAGTCACATTTTATTGAAGGGCATTTAGGTTGTTTCCATATTTTGGTGGTTATGAATAAAAGTGCTATCAATATTTGCTTGCAATTTTTTGGTGTGAACAAAAATTTTTACATTCCCCAGTAAATAAATACCTAAGAGAGACTGCAGATGAGATGGTGTGTATATGTCTAGTTTTACTTTTTTTTAGTTACCACACTTTTCCAAAGCAACTGTACAAGTTTTACCAGCAATGTATTTTCTTTTGTGATTCTTAAAAACAACTTTATTGAGATATAATTTACAAGTCATAAAGTTCTCCCATTTAAAATGTGCTATTCAGTGGTTTTTCATATATTTGCAGTTATGCAACAATTACCACAATCAATTGAGAACATTTTCATTACCTCAAAAAGGAACCTCTGTGTCTGTTAGCAGTCAATCTTAATTTCCTCTCAACTTCTCCATTCCTAATCACAAAGCTGCTTTTTGTTTCTCTATATTTGCTTAGACTGGACATTTCCTCTTAATGGAATCATACAATATACTCATACAACGATGTTTCTTTGCATCATTTCAAGGTTCATTCATGTGACAGTACTTCATTTTTATGGCCTAACTATTTCATTGTTTTGACATACCAGATTCATTCATTCATTGACAGGCATGAGCTTGTTTCCCCTTTTTTGACAATGATGAAAAATGCTGCTATGAACATTTTGTACAAGATTTTGCATGGAACATAGGGTTTTATTACTTTTGGGTATGTACCTAGGAATGGAATTGTTGTATCATTGGTAACTCTATGAATCATTTGATGACCAGCAAGCTGTTTTCCAAAGTGGATGCATCATTTTATATTTCTACCAGTAATGCATTGGATAACAGTGACCACTTGGATCTTCCATTGTGCTGCACATACTGCAGTGACTAAATCAGTAACTTTGTGACTAAATCATGTAACTGCATTACATGCAGATGTAGGGTTTCTGAACTACTGTACTGACTCCATGCAAACAGGACTTTGGGTGCTTATTCCAACAGTTTACAGCGCGAGGCAGAACCTACCCACATTCTATGGAAAGCAAGAATTCCCCTGATCTTCATCATCGCCAGTCCTTCCAGTCATCCTTCCACACTCCCTCCATTTTCCAAGTCTGCAGAATCAGTTCCCCCACCCTACTCTAAGGGTTGAACTGAAAACACAGGTTGGAGAAAGCCAAGAAAAAACGGAGACACATGGACCTGCCTGTTTCATCACATTTCACAGACCATACTCCAAAGGATGTAGAACTAGTTCCATACTTCAAGCTGGTTAACGACCGGCTCAGAACCCGTATCTCCTGCCTCTGAGTCCTGTATCTCCCAGGGCAGATACACCCCCTGGCAAGCTGACAGTTCACAAGTGTGTCTTGGAGACTGGAGAGTCTTCAATAAACCCGAAGGATGATTTTCCAGAGACATAAATATTATATATCATATATAGATAGATAAACATAGTAAGGCTGATTCTGTGGACATCGGCTAGGCGGTCAACTCATTTGTCAAATCTCCTTACTACGTAACAAACACGCACCCCTCCAAATGGGAACCCCAATTGCGGTCCAGTTGGGTGGGGTTAAACTCATGGGGGAGGAGAAAGAGGGAGAAATCTTCCCCAACGCTGCATTTTACCGTGATCACTACGTTTTGAGTGGCGCCCTTTACGTCCTCGCTGCATGACGTCAAATGACTAGCTCTTCATTTTTGCTCAGGCTCTGGCAAGAGATACCTTTGAAATAAAGGTGCGGAAGTGGGCTCTGTCGCCATAGGAACCAAAGATGCCGGGACTCGCAACTTCCTTTGGGGTTGAAGTGCTGAGAGTGCGCAGAACTCGCCTCACCATTGGTCACGCCCCCAGCCTCTGTTGCTGTGGGATTCTGCCGCCTAGGTTGGAAGGAAAAAGTGGACTCTCAGGAAATAGTTTCCCATGTGAAACTCATGATATAGTTGGGGAGGTGATATGAAATCAAGCAATTTCAGAAAAATTTGAAAGTATTTTATGAATAATAGGGGAATGCAAATTTCAGAAAAATGTGACCAAATCTGAAGGGGTCAAGGAAGATTGCCTGCAGAAGAAATTACTGAGCTAAATTTTGAAAGATGATTCAGAATTACCCAGAGGAAAAAAGGGGTTTGCAGTCTGAAGGATATTGTAGAGAGAAGAACATGGTGAAACAAGAGGTGAAGGTGTAAAACAGCAGGCAGGGTGGGGTTGGAAGGCACATGGAAGTGGCAACTCCCGAACAGCTGTTCCTGTGCAAACACCTGCCTAGGAAGAGGGGCTGGAAACTGAGGCTGGTGAGGTAGGCAGGAACAAGGACAATGGTGGACTTGTAGGTCAAGCCAAGGAATCTGGGTTTTCCTTTCAAGATGTTAGGGAGTCATGAAGGCACTTTTAGCAGGGAAGCACTGAGTCCAAATCCTCCATTAGATCCACAAAAATATTTTCTTAAAGTTAAAAATTAAGTAAATTGGTGGTATGTCTCAATCTCCTTGCTCACCCCTGACCGCAGCGGTGTCTCAAGCCATGCTGGATCTGGTTCCCTTCCTGCTAGCAGAACTCTAATTCTGATTCTGTTAATTATTTTCAATAACAAATTATCCGCAATAACAAATTTGAGTTGTGACAGTTCTCAAGAGGATGTTGGTGGTGGTGTCAGTTCTCAATCTGTCGTGAACATGTGTGGGACTGGTCAGGTAGAAGGAGCTCGACAAGGCCTGAACAACACAAATAGTGGGTCAGACAACCCAGACCTTCCACTTTAGAGGATAAATTGTTTTGCAATGAGATAATGGATAGTTTATTCATCTGCCCTGACCGTTTTAAAGGAGGTATTCTTCCAGCTGCAGGTAATGGCAGGTAATGTTACCAACAAAGTTCCAGTTGTCAACTCTCTTCTGAATTGCCTAGACTGACCAGAGTTGACTCATCGAAGGTCACACCCCTTTCTTGGACAGTTCACATCCAATAACTCAGCAGAGATGTGGGATATAAAGCCATCTCTCTGCCCCAATCCCATAGAATTCTGGAGAGTTGACCAAGCTTCAAAACTGGATTGAGGGCTTCACAGAGTCTGTGTTGTTGTTCACTACCTCATTCTGCCTAATCCTACTTCCTTCCGTTGGTGGTGATTTCATGAGCAAAACTGAGAAAACTTCTGCAGCAAGCAGCTATTTTTATTCATCTCTTCTTTCCTTTAAACAAACCAGTGCTCCATTTCTAGTCAGTTCTGAGCCCTTGAAACGTTTTTGTCCCCACTCTAGTTTCTAAAGCAAAATCTGCAGTCATTTCAATCACTATTCCCCTTCATATGTTGTTTTCTCTCTGCTTTCAATAATCTTTCTTCAGCTTTGGTTTTGGGAGTTTAACTAGGATGTGTTTAGGCATAATTGCCTTTGAGTTTATTCCTTTTGGGATTCATTGAGTTTTTTTAATATATAAATTTATGTCTTCCATTAAATTTAGGAAATTCCAGCCATCATTTCTTTGAATATATCTTTTGAGTACCAATATAATTCTTTTTCTTCTGGACTCCAATGACATGAAAGTTAAACACTTTTTTTACATTGTTTAAAAGGACAGCAGGACTCTGATAATTGTTTCTCAATTTTGTTTTTCTCTATTACTCAGATTATATAATTTCTATTGATTCATATTTAAAATTTCCTGATCCCTCCCCTTTGTCATCTCTATTCTGTTATTGAGTTAATTCAGTGATTCAGTATTGTATAAATTCAGTTTTTGTATTTTTCAATTAAAAAATTTCTATTTGGTTCTTTTTAATAGCTTTAATGTCTCTGAAAATTTCTACTTTTTCATTTATTTTAAGAGTATTTGCATTTACCTCATGGAAGATGGTTATGTGATTGCTTTTCTAGACACTGTATCATGTACTCATTCATGTGTATGTTCTTATAAAGACATAAGGATACGTCTGATGTGCACACATGCTTATGGCTATAATTTCTGTAAATTAGTATCACCAAATCCTTTAAAATATGCCCATTTGAAGATTCTGTGTATGTATCTATGGTTTTATTCCATTACTAAAATTGTTTCTCCAGTTATTCACCTCCAAAATCTTACCTCTCAGTTGCTTTCTTTTCCTCTAATATTTAGCTTTTTTCTCTCATTCTGTTTTCTCCCAATAGTTGTTTTTCTTTCTAAAGCACTTCAGTAAAATACTCATTTTCATTTACTGCTAATGGTTTATTCATGTAGTCTTTAAAAAGTCAAGAAAATAAAGGTCATTTGGTTTTCAGGAGGATTTCCTCAGAGGGCTGTTCCTTTCTTTTAGACAACTGAAGGATGAGGACTGCAAGGAAAGAGATAGAGAGGACACTCCCACCCAGATAACAGGCTCTGGAGAGCTTAGAACTGGAGGTAAGGCTTAGAAGGGAGAGAAAAAGGGGACTGGCAAAAGGGTGGCTCCAAAAAGGCAGCAGGGAGAGCCTGGTTTTGTAGCGAGGGTCAGAGGTGACACTGATCTATGAATGCCCTAATAAGCCTGGTTGGGTGAGTGAAAAGGACTTGTAGAAATGGGAAGCCTTGGGGATCCCATGTATCATTCACTGTAGTTGGAGGGTGTGATCTCACCCAGGCGTTTTCCTGACTCGGTTGCAGAATGGTGCCTTGAATGTGGTAAAATGAAGATCAAAGGGATGAAAAGGTGAAAGATCAAGAGCGGAAAATTCACCAAGAGGCTTTATTGAGAACCAAAAGCAGACATCAGAAAAACTGGTCATGGAAAACAATGCAAAAAGCGAAAGAATTAGTCAAGGACATTTAATTGTACTGAATGATTTATTGACTGGATGATTAATTGATCAGCGCCAGAAGAATTTTTTAAAATTCTGGGGGGAAAAAGGTTAATTGCATAGTACACAAAAGGCAGAATTTAATGGGCAAAGACCTGGATAAAGTGGGGAGATTGATTTTTAAGGGGATGATGTCTATCTCTCACTGAGAGTAAATGGGAGGAGGAATGGGGGCTCAGTAGGCTTATCCTTGGAAGTCTGATTGTGTCCCCCCTAAATATATCTCTTATTTTTAAATTCAAATCCAAGTTAACTGCTCAACCCAAAGGGGCTAGATTTAAGTGGAAGGGGAGACTGGAAAGATAATGTACTATCCCTCTATCTTTTTATATATTTGAGCCCATTTAGTTTGGGTATGTCTCAAACTTTGTATAGTCGAGATGTGAGTTTTTGAAAAACCTGAGACTCTATCCTATTGAGAATGAAATCCATTTATTTACATTGCCATAGTTCACAAATCAATACCAGAAGTTGGTGAAAGATTCAGGCCTCAGGGAGCAGTTACACATGCCTGGATTTGGGTTAAATTAGGTCGGGCAAAACTGCAGTGGGAATGAGGCAGAGGTTTGTGGCAAAGGTTGGGTCCCATGGGAGCTAGAACTGGGAAGTGACTAAGCCACCTGAGAATGAAATAGATTTTAAAGATAAAAGGCCTCTAAGGAGCAAGGGTTTGGATATCTATTCCTTGCTTTCAAGGTAACTTCTTTTACTGTTTTAATATCCACCCCTGCTCCTTCGTCCTTAATATCCACACTTCTTATCACAATCAGGCTCCTGGGATTTGCACCAGTTGGAACAGATGCACCAACTTTCTATCCTTTCCTGCTTACTTCCTCTATGAGTTCAAGTACTGAACATTCCTGCTTGGTGGTAGGTTTTTCCAGTCGCTATCGACTCCTACACAAGTCCTGGCAATGAGGCTACAGTCCAGCGTGAGTGGATCAGTGTTGCCTCTCATAAAGACAGTCTGTAAATGTCCCCTTGAATCCTACAGGCTCCGATCTACTGCTTTCTAGATCCAGGTTTTTAAGGTCCTAGGACCTGCAGAAGACAGAGCAGGTCTGTATGAAGGCAGGGATCTTGTCTCCCTGATGATAAAATTTCCAAGGTCACTGGATTCACCACTCATCTCCCACACTGCGGGGCACCCAGCAGGGGCCCAATCAGTTCATCTGGAGTTACCTAAGTCCCCACGGAAGGGTTTCTGTCCTGCTGGAATTGGTTGGCAGTGAAAAAGGAATCCAGGGGCTCAGTAGTTCCCATGGCCTGTGCCTGGGGCTCTGTGCAGGGCCTGTCAACATTCTGCAGGAGGCAGCATCCCCCGTCCTCCTCCCCCATCCCAGTCCTTACAAGACCTAGTCTTCTTCCTGTTGCCAGGCCTGCAGGGACAGTTCTGTGCAGCTGCTGAAATGACTGAGCTAATAACCTCAAGCAAGCTCAGAAAAAAGCTTGAGAAACATTCACAGTCCAACCCCTGCCAAAGAGGATGCTTCAGGAGGTGGAGGCCAGCCGAGCTCACACAGCTGCGCGATGACCAGCTCAGGATCCTCGTCTCCTGCCACCACACACTGTGACCGCTGGTAACACCTGCTCCCCATCAGAAAGGATTCTTAGAGTGAAAAAACCTTCAAGGGCCTCCCCGGTGGCGCAGCGGTTAAGCGCTGCGCTGTGGAGCTGTCGGCAGCGGCGACGCGAGTTCGACGCCCGGCCGGGGAGAATCCCACATGGTGGGGCAGACCTTTCCTGCCTTGCCCGCTGCTCCCCTCAGCAGTGTATTTCTGCTCTGCCTGTGCTGCTCCCCGCTCTGTCTCTGGTGAACCCTCTCGCCGCCCCACGCCTCTGGCCTGTACCCCAGCTTGTATGTATAAAAAATAAAAAATAAATCTTTAAAAAAAAAATATTTTAAAAAATAAAAAAAATAAAAAAAAAGAAAAAACCTTCAAGACTCTTTAACTATAGATCCTATATAAATCTAAATATAAATCCCCAGAAATATAAATTACAGTGATACATGGAGATTTTGTGGTATGTGTAGGGGACAGGGATTGCACTTATTATATTTTCTCATCTTTCAAAATTCAACACAATTCAGGCCATGCTCTTCTCTTAGGAGAATTCTAACTGTGGGTCCAGTTGGGTGGGTTTGGGGGTCACCTGGGATCCTATGAAGGTATCGCCTGCCTGCACTTAAACACCGTGTATGGAGTAATGATTGTGCCTGAAACTGGCTGCTGTGTGTGCCCCCCTTGAAGGGGGAAATCCCAGAATTGCAGCCCAGCAACCCACTTCTGGGACACAATAGTCTGGTTGTCAAGGTGTGAATATCTTGGCAGACAAAGCTCACCATTACCACAGGGACTAAGGACAGAGGAACACATGCTTTTTTCCTGGTGCTTTTTTCCTGGAACTGAGTCTGCATGGTCTTTGCTCTCACTCCTCCCTCCACTTCAGCCAGAGAGGCGGGGTAGGTAGAGCCTCTTTAACCTGAAAAAGAGATGTTGAGACTCTAATTACAATCCCTTTATGACCTGTAATTTATACGCTATAATAATTCTAAAATCCTAGGTAGATCACATCTAGTTTAAAAGCACACAATTAGGACTTTCATAGCACCCAAGGATGCTTTTGTTATTTTGCTATTTATTGGATGGGCTTAAAATGGAAGTGGGTGGGTATGAGCCCACCCACTGGAGGGCGAAGGCAGGGAGAATGTGGGTCACGGTGGCCACTCTATAGATCCCGCAACAGCCACTGTCCTGCTCCCTGAATTGTCCCCTCTGCTTCGAACTATGCCTTGATTAATGACCAAACCTGGTCTTTTACTTGCTCCTAGAAAGCCAGACTCTGAACCAGGAGAATGTCTTTGCATGGAAAAGCTTATTGGAGATGGCCATCAAAGGGGTCTGTGATTTAACTAAAGAAAAGACATTTGTATAGACTCAGGCAGGCAAAGGCTGCATTTTAAAAGGGCAGGTTTTTAGGTTTCTTTTATTAAAAGAAAAAAGAGGCACATGTGGGCAATCTTAGAACAAGAGGGGCATTTTGCCAATGGCCTGAAGGGGGTCAGTAGGCCTCTAAGCCCACTTCTGGGGGGATGGGTTTCCCCAATGGAAACCTGCACCCCAGAATGGTCTGTGCACCCCTGAGTGAGAGGCCTTGGATCAGCAATAGGAGACTTGGACTGTTGCATACTGGGAGAGAGACTGGGAACCTGTGAGGGTCATGCACTTTATTGATGGGGGGTCTGCAGAGGCCTCCAGGGGAGACCCCAATCAATGGCAGGAGGAGCCTGAAGTCAAGCCACTCCCACACCCCACCCTGAGGCCCTCTCCAAGGACCAGACCCTGGACTTCCACATCAGGTGAGGCAGATTGCAGAGCTAGAGCCCAACTAGCTCAGGTCTGGGAACACACGGGACGAGGAACAGCCTGGGGGAGAGTGGGGCTGACCTGATGGAAGCCAGGAAGGCTCTCACGGGCCTCAGGGGACTGTGACACAATGCAGAGCATCAGGCTAAGAAACCTGCCTCATAGGCAGAATGGGTCAAGGGGTCTGCATCACCACCTGCCTCAGGCAGGCGACCCATGGTTGCCTGTGGCAGCCATTTCCTAGGGAACCTTCTGGCTGCAGCAGCCACAATATAATCAGCTCTGCCCTATGGCCTTTAAGGACAGAAGAAGAGAAGGGATCCATCCGGTAACCACCATCTAGCCTGCTGCTAAAAATTCGCCACCACAGTGAACAACCCAAAAAAAGCCATAGAAGACTTTTGCCTTGTGTAATTTCATTCAAATAAGCATTGCACACCTGAAGGACTGCCTAATTGCAAAGGGGAAAGCCAGGAGTTCGGAATATTACATCGAGCACATGCGGCCCAGGTGGGCACTCTGCTAACTCACTTTTAGTGATTCTTCTGTCTAGAAATGGGAACAACAAATCTCTGCTCTGAAGAACCGTGGAAGTCTGATCCATTCCTGCTGACCAGGAAGGAGGCAAGGGGTCCCTTAGCCTTCCCCCTTGTAATTGGATGAGATTTTAATTCACATTATGGGACTGACTGGGAGGTTCTGATGAAAGCCAGAAAATCTGGCTGAAAAAAAAATGGATCATTGCTATGGAATTGGGTTTCTCACCACACTGCTAAACACAATTTCCAGTTCAGCAAATTCTTCATAAACAGGAAGGAATGTGCTGGGTCACAGTGGATTTTATGTTAGGGCCACATAGTCAGACCTCATAGGTATGCTCTTAGGAAGAAACAGCGCTTCTTGGACTTATAGGTCATATCTTTCAAGTTAACATTAACAGAATGAAATCCTGGTGTCAGTATTAGGGTGTCAAAGAAACTGATGGATCTCAGGACTTCTCAACACAGAACCTGACTGAATCAACCACCAGAGAAATGTGTGGAAGACTGATGTTGCCAAATGAACTGTTCATGTTCAGCCCCTCTCCCCACACTTTCTAGGTCCTCTCTTTATTTTCTCTATGAAAGAGACTTCTTCACCTCTTCTCTAGGAAAAGGTGAGTTCAGAGCATGAGCTCTCCCCTCTCCATTCCTTCACCAATGAATAAAGTTTATGCTCTGCTATTCCAAACCTGATCTCTCTTAATTGGTTCCAGTGACACTAGGCAGAAGATCCTCTGTTGGACAAAGGGGGAGCCCACTCTACTAGGGGTCAGTCACAGGTTGATAAAGTATGGTAACTTATGAGGTGGATTCTTTAATACTCTCATTTGTATTTTCCTGATCATTTCCTGATTATTCATGTGCTCTGTCCCTTGGTGCCTCATGAAATTATGTCTGAAAGGGTCAGTTTGATGGGAAAGGAACTCACCAAGTCTTTCTTTTCTTACTCTTCCTTGATAGGGAGTCTTTGGTACACCAGACTCCCCAGACTCTTTTTTTCAAAGATTTATTTATTTATGCATACAAGAATTGGAGTGTAGGCCAGAGGTGTGTGCGGGTGTGTATGTGTGAGAATTCACCAGAGACAGAGTGTGAGCAGAACAGACAGACTAACTGAAATACACTGCTGAGGGGAGCAGTGGGCCAGGCAGGAGAGGTCTGCTGCGCCATATGGGAAGCTCCCTGGCCATGGATTGAACTGATGCTGCAGTGGCTGAGGATAGCTTCATCATGCTGAGACTTAACCCCTTGCGCCACCAGGGAGGTCCCACACCCCAGACTCTTTTTTGCTGCTTCTTTCTGTGAAATTAGCAAATGTCTTCTGATTTTCAGCCCAATTTCTCATATGTTCTTATCTCTTTTTCATCCTCTCTCATAGTTGTTCATTTGTGTTCAATAATGACTTTTCACATATACACACTGTATGGGCTAAGCTTACATGGGAAGCAATTCTGAAAACCCTCTATGCATCTCTAAAAAGCTGCTGCCCTTCAATGACAAAAACAAGTTATCATTCAGTGGTTGTTTTTTCTGACAATACCAGAAATCTTTCATTCCATTATTCCCTCTACTTACTGAATACTGATATAATCACAAAGAAATTTTCTCTATGCATATAGTTTTTATGAATAGTTTTCTACACTATGTTTTACTCAATCAAACATTTTAATCTATGATTTTTAGTTCAAAAACACTTTAAAATTTCTTTTGATATTTCTACATTGACCCAATGGGTTGCTTAATGATCTCCAATCATTTGGGGATTTTCAACTATCTTTGTTACTGCCTTCTAATTTAATTTTATTGTGGCATATGAGCATATGTTCCTCATCTAAGAATATACTGTTACAGGGTAACCCTGTGGGGTGCCTGTCTGGGTTCTCACCCATGCGCTTCAATGGTACTTAAAAGGCTCAACTGCAGACACACACAATAAAATTAATAAATGCATTTATTTACAAAAAGGGAAAGAAAAAAAGATAAAGAATAAATTGGTGAATGCATCCTACCAGTTCCACTGAGCTAGAATCTTATGGCCTACTCAGAAAAAACTCTGGCAAATCCATACCACAGACCAAAAAGGAACTCCAACCCCCCAGGTCTGGTTTTTAAGTCCCAAACCCCCTCCTTAACTCCTCCCTTAGTGCTCAGTATCCGTTCTTTGGTGACGATGGCATTCTGGGATTCACAGTCCTAGGTGTCTTAGATCTCTCTGGCTTGAGGTGGGGGTGGGGTTCTGGACACTCCCCTTTCCTGAGGACCACCCTCTTTCAACTTCTACATTGACCCAATGGGTTGCTTAATGATCTCCAATCATCTGGGGATTTTCAACTATCTTTGTTACTGCCTTCTAATTTAATTTTATTGTGGCATATAAGCATATGTTCCTCATCTAAGAATATACCTATTCCTTTACATTTGTGAGATGTATTTTCTGGCCCAGAATGTACCATTTGAGCTTGAGAAGAATGTGCTGCTACTGAAGTAGTCCATAAATGTCAATTAGTTCCAGTTGATGGATGGTTCTGTTCAGTTCAACTAAGTCCTTACTGATAAAGCAATGCTGAAGTCTCCAACTATTACAGTGAATTCATCCATTTCTCCTTGCAGGCCTATCCATGTTTATTTCACTTATTTTGATATTCCATTGTCATTATTTTCTTTTTTAAAAAAAGATTTATTTATTTATGCATACAAGAGCTGGGGTGCAGGCCAGAGGTGTGGGGTGGAGAGAGGATTCACCAGGGACAGAGTGGGGAGCAGAACAGGCAAATCGACTGAAGCACACTGCTGAGGGGAGCAGCGGGCGAGACAGGAGAGGTCTGCTGTGCCATGTGGGTCAGCTCCCTGGCTGGGGATCAAACTTGTGCTGCCGATAGCTTCATAGGCTGAGACTTAACACGGTGTGCCACCAGGGAGGCCCTCTTCTTGGTTTTTAACTAAAAATTTCATATGACTGCATTTTCTCCCCTCTTCGCATATCAATTATACACCTCCCCACATACAACTACTAGAGCTAATAATTAGCAAAGTTGCAAAGTACCTAGTACAAGGTAATGTTTTTAACTTGATACGATGCATTTATAAAAAAGGCTACAGCTCACATCACACTCAAATAGTGAAAGACCAAATGCTTTCTCCTTAAGAAAACATGGTTGTCTGCTGTTGGGAAAGGCAGTCATGTGCAGCTTCTCAGCCCCTGTATGGTTGCATAAGGGTGGCTTCAGGTCTGGAACACTTCCTTGCAAAGAGATAAAGATCACTCGCAGGCTGTGCTGAGCATATCTTGGTGTTGGAGAACCTCTCCTTTTCAGGATTAATGTGTACTTATTTGTTTGGCTTAATTGTTTTTGGTATATGGCATTGGTCAATTGCAAAGCTCTATCTATTTTTGGAAGGGTTGGGTCAGGGTCCTTGACCTGCAGCACAAGTGTGTACAGACCATCTCTTTGTATCAGTTGTAGAACAAGCTTTGCTGGCCATGGTAGACAGACACTATTGAAACTGATCTTGTTCTGTCTCCTCCCTGAGTAAAGATTTATTCCATCCAGTGCTTGTATGAGTAGTGTCTTTCTTGATGACCCCAAATCTGTCAAACAAGCAATGGGTGACATCTGGGACTCCTGCTTCTACAGCAGATTCCTGGACATTGTTCTCACATTTTCTAATACAACACATGTGTCAGTAATACGAGACAATAAAAAGAAACATAGGTACACAGATTGGAAAGGAAGAAATAAAAAGACCCCTACTATCAGACAACATGATTTCTACATAATAAATCTGAGAATCTATACATAAAATAAAGCTCCTATAACTTTTAATAGTTTAGTAATGTCACTGGATAAAGAGTGAACACAAAAATTCATGTCTATATGGACATCATATCAACTTGAAAATGCAAAATATTTAAATAAAACATTTATTTTTATACCTAGGAGTAACAAAGAAGGTGAAAGACATACTCAACAAAAACTATAAGACATTACTAAAAGAAACAAAAACTTTAAGACATTGCTAAAAGAAACTGAAGACATAAGAAAATATAAAGATATTCTATGCCTATGGATTGGAAGAATTAACATTGTTAAAATGTCCATTTTGGGCCTCCCTGGTGGCACAAGGGGTTAAGTCTCAGCACTATGAAGCTATCCACAGCCACCGCAGCACACGTTCAATCCCCAGGGAGGGAGCTTCCCACAAGGGAAGCTTTGTTTTGTTTCCCTATATTCCACATATGTGTGAAATGATCCAGTTGCCCCTGCTCTGGGGGTGGAGTCTGATAAATTCCACCTTCTGTTATCAAGTTGGATATGTGCTCCACCCACTGTCCTGGAGGTTGCTTTTCACTGTTCCTCTTAAAAGTTTGTACTCTTTGAACATCATCTTTCCATTTCCATCATTCCCAGCCCCTAGCAACCACTGTTCTACCATCTGGTTCTATGAATCAAACTCCTAGATCACAAATTCTGTCATTCTTTCTCTGGTCTATTTCCCTTAGTATAATATCCTCCAGGTTCACCCATGATGTCACAAATGACAGGTTTCCCTTCTTTAAGTGAGAGAAACATAGAGGAAAAGCCCTTTGGCATTGGCCTTGTCAATGATTTTTTTTTGATTTGACACCAAAAGTCAACAAAAGCAAAAGAGCAAAAGTAAGTAAGTGGGACTACATCAAACTAAAAACCTTCTGTACAGCAAAGGAAATTATCAATAAAATGAAAAGGCAACCAACAGAACAGAACACATATGCAAACCATCTATTTGACAGGCAGTTAATATTCAAGTTACATTAGGAACTTACATGTCTTAATAGCAACAATACAAACAATTTGATTAAAAGTTAGGCAAAGAACCTGTATAGGCATTTCCCCAAAGAATACAGGCCTATGAAAAGATGCTCAACAGCACTAATCATTGGAGAAATGCAAGTCAAAACCACAGTGAGGTATCACTTCACATGGGTTAACAGGTCTGTTATCAAAAGGACAAGAGATGATATGTGTTGGTGAAAAAGGAAGCTTCGTGCACTTTTGGTGGGAATGTACATTGGTACAGTCACTATGGAAAATAGTATGGCAGTTCCTGAAAACATAAAAATACGATCCAGCTATCCCATTTGTGGGTATAGATCCAGAGGAAATAAAATCTGGATCTTGAAGAGATATCTGTGCTCCCATGTTCGCTGCAGCACTGTTCACAATAGCCCAGACCTGGAGACCTAAGTGCCTACGGACAAATGGTTAAAGAAAATAAGGTCTTGGCCTCCCCGGTGGCGCAACAGGTTAAGTGCAGCGCTGTGGAGCTGTAGGCAGCTGCCATGCGAGTTCGATTGCTGGCAGGGGAGATACCCACATGGCCATCAGACCTCTCCTGCCTCACCCGCTGCTCCCCTCAGCAGTGTATTTCCGTCGATCTGACTGTTCTGCTCCCCACTCTGTCTCTGGTGAACCCTCTCGCTGCCCTGCGCGTCTGGCCTGCACCCCAGCTTGTATGCATAAATAAATAAATATTTAAAAAAAAGAAAACATGGCCTATACATAATGGAATATTATTCCAAATATATTATTTTATATGCAAGAATGTCTCAAATGTGCAATGCACTTTAAGAAAAAATAAACAAACCTAGAAGGAAACACATCTAGATAGATGTTTATTAGAAATATAGCGGGTCTGTTCTGCTTCAGCCAAGGTGCAAGAAGTGGGCTTACTGGGGTTGACAAGACATGGCATATTTCCACACTAGCAGTGGAAACAGTAGCAACTGATTTAAAATAGGGTTTACAAGAAAGAACACGCAGTGGGGAGAGGGCAGTGAGAGTGAGAACAACTGCGGGAGGTGTGTGGCTAAGGAGGTGGGTCGCAGGGGACACTGAGCAAAGGGTATTTATAGTAAATGCTGGCTGGTTCACTTGCTGCCATTTCATCTGGGGAGAAGGTCCTAGTACCCGTGTTTGTTTTTGACCTTTAGGAATAACGAGAATATTCATTCTAGTCTTTAAACTTTTCTGGGTTGTTCACCTTTTCAATTGAAAACGTGCTACTTTTACAAAGAAAATGAGAATGCTTAACAAAGAAGAGAGTGAAATTTAGCTTAATGAACTTCTAGAGCAGGTGGACTCTGCCTATCAGTGGCGCCACATCCTGGCGCCTGCGCGCTTTGTTTCGCTCCTGCCCTCAAGAAGGACGGCTCTGCCCTGCCATCTAGTGGCCACGTGGCGAGGGCGTCTTCCAACCTGCTTTTCCGTCCGGCAAAAAATCTTTTATCAAGTTTAAAGAAGATCCCAAATACATGGTTTCTGGATAAAACTTTGATTTGGTAGAAGGCTCACTTATACCAAACACAAAGTATTCTGTTTTAAGGTAATATCTCATCTTTCTTGCTTCAACAGGAAGAACAGCTTCTCGCCTGAAAGCTTAACTCATAACAAAACCACTCATAACAATTAAACGAGCACGAGAGCACCTCCCCCGTTTCTTACACAGAAGACGTTGAGCACAATCTTTCCTTCAGAGATCATGGTCTTTTAAAAACAATGTCTTCTCAATGCCTAGAGAAGTTGGACCCATTACCAGGAAGAGCCCACGCTTGTAGCTAATCAGCTATAGCGGTGAATTCAGATGAAGTAGTATTTTCTTTTTCTTTTTTTTTTTTAAGGATTTATTTATTTATGCATACAAGCTGGGGTACAGGCCAGAGGCGTGGGGCAGCGAGAGGGTTCACCAGAGACAGAGCGGGTAGCAGAACAGGCAGATCAGAAATACACTGCTGAGGGGAGCAGCGGGCGAGGCAGGAGAGGTCTGCCGCGCCATGTGGGATTCTCCGGGCCAGGCTTCGAACTTGCATCGCCGCTGCCGACAGACAGCTCCACAGCGCAGCGCTTAACCTCTGCGCCACCGGGGAGGCCCTGAGTAGTATTTTCTTACCGGCTGGGACTGCAGTAACAAAGTGCCACAGGCAGAGTAGCTTAAGCTACATAAACTTTTTGTCTCCCAGTTCGGGAGGCTGGAAATTAAAAATCAAGGTGTCTGCAGCATTGGTTCCTTCTGAGGGCTGTAAGCAAAGGGTTAGTCCATGCCTCTCTCCTTGGCTTGTGGATGGCCATCTCATCTCCTCCCTGTTCCTCTTCACTTCATCTTCTCTGTATAAGTGTCTCTGTTCCCAAGCTTCCTCTTTTAAATAGGGCACCAGTCATACTGGCTCCAGTTCAGCTAATGACCCCATTCTAATTTGGTGACCTTGGTAAAGACCCTATCTCCAAATAAGTTAACAGTAAGGTTGTGGAGATTAGGACTTCACTATGTGAATTTGGGGGAGCAATTCAATCCATCACACCCCCTGATGTTCCATTCCAGTAGGAAACCAGTCAGCCTCAGGGTCATAGCTAGCAGTCCCTACCTTCTTGTTTTCTCCTATCTTCTTTTCCTTCCTTGATGGTTTTCAACCCTGATGCATGTCAAAACTATCTCTTGGAGAATGTCCTCTCTATTACTATGGGTGCTTCTGTATACCCCTAACCAGTTCCCTGTTCTAAAGTCCCAAATTAATATGGTTTTGTGAGCTTTCTTTTGGCTGATGTTATCACTGTATAACCTTATCTCTCTCCCTTTACATTTAAATTTTACATTTAAAATGCGTTTTTGAAAGACAACATATATTAAGTAGGGTCTTGTGATTTAAAAAATTGCATTCTAACAATTTTTGTCTTTTAATTGATGAAATTAGAATCATTCACATTTAAAGTGATTATTGTTATATTTAGATTAATATCAGCGATGTTTGTAACTATTTTCTATTTGTTGATAATGGCTTTCTTCCCTACCTCTTCTGGTTATAGTTGAGCATTTTTAAAATTCATGAACTTCTTAAAAAAACTCTCCTAGAATTTGCACTTTATTATAAAGTTGTGGGGTTTTTAAACCACCACTATATATGCATAGATATATAGGGAGCATACTGTTACAGAATGTTAAGTGAAGGATATACAATTATTTGTTGTTCAACTCTATTTTTATGTTTGAAATTTTTTCAAAGTAAAAAGTTGAGGAAAATGTTATTGTGCAGTTGTCTGGGGCCAGCCTGACTTTTTTGCCTCCTTATAACCAATTTGTTTTTCACCTGAAAGCTTGAAGAATTCTTTCTTTATTTTTGAATAGCTTAGACAGGACATTTCCAGTTGTAGAGGGTTTCTTTTTTTTTCTTTCTTTCTCATTGGTTTTTTATTCCTTATAGAGGGTTTCTTCATAAAAATTCCAGGGATGCAATGTGCACTTTCATCTAGAGGGTCAATTTTTCCCATATGTAATAACGTTCTGGATTCTTCTAGTCCACTTGTTGAGTGCTTTGCCTTAGGACAGCAATTGTCCTCATGTTGGATAGTTTCTATCTTCTGTTTCTGTGGGGTTTTCTGTATTGGCTTTAATTTCTTCTTTTAACTGCGAATATTGTGATCATCTTTTCTTTTAGCTTGATTTTCATTGGTGTCTTTTCTGTTCCTTGCTATTTATACCTCAGTATATTACGTCTATAATGGACCTTCATTTTATTCTTCTAAGCATGATGCCCTCCTTTATCTCTTTCCATTATTACTGTTTATTCTCTTTTCTATAAGGTTTTATTTTAATTAATACTTATAACTCTTATAATGTTTCTTGCTATTGCTTTAATTATGTGTTGCTATAGGTCATTTCCTTTTTTCCTCTTGGCATGGTTTCCTCCCCTTTTGCCTTCCTCTCCTTTTTTCCTTTCATTGTAAATGCCCCGAGCCAATGTTCTGCTTGACAATTTAAAGTAGCCCATCCCTTTGGGGACTACTCAGTTACCATTTTGGAGAGGGGCTTTTAAAATAATATTTATTTTTTGGTGATTTTTTTTTTAAGAAGTGGGGAAGGGAAATTCTTGAGACAGTCTTAATTCTCCTTTTTTACTTAAAATTTACAATACTCTATCTACACATATTTACATTTTAATAGCAGACTATAGGAGGGGGGAGAATACAAGGAAAAATACCTACTACTTTAAGCTGGAAGTGATCTCAGAAGTCATTCATGTTTCAAGTTCACAGAGCAGGTTAATGATTGAACTGGGACTAACTGAGCTGGGGGTTAACAAAAGGTCTTCTGATGAATAGTCTGGCCTCACAGAAACTGGGGCTCTGACTATAACACTAAGAAATTATACCCTGGAGAAAGTCTCAACAAAGTGAAGAAAGAACACAGGGGAAAAGTGAAATATTTTCTTTTTACTGTTCTCTTTGCTTAAAAAACAAACACCCCAAAATTCACCAGAGCTATTAATCACATATGGTACAAGGTGTCGTTATGTGAGGGGTTTGATTTTTGGGATGAATCACCTCAGCTATTATGACAGCAAATGAAAATTAAGAAATGATCCCCGTGAGAACTATATGACAAGTACATGTCTCAGATTTTAATGTTGTCAATTGGAAGACAGCTTTTCAAAACAAGTCAAATAAATGCAGTTTAGTAGGAAATATAAAAACACCACCTACCTTGAGGATGTTATAACTCCCCAAAGGGTCGGACCTATGTGGCATTTCAGAAGTTACTCCATCTCTTAGAATGGACCATCCCAAAGGAAGATCAGCCAGTACCAGAGAGCTATGAAGCTGTCCCAAAACTTATTGGTCCAACTGGTCACTAGTAACGTGTTAAAACTGGAGGAATAAATATTTCCAAAGTTGCCTGGAAGTGCAGAGTACTGTTGCTTAGTTATCCTTGATCTTTATTTTATAGTGAAGCTCTTTTAAATATGAATTGGAAGTGCCCAGAAGTTTAACTGGATACCTACCTGCAAGAAAAAGACAAAGAAGTACAATTATTGTTAAGTCAGTTGGGTATCGAAAACTTGGGAATTCATAAATAATTTAGAATTGTTCATGTGACCCGAGGGAACTCAACAACAATGAAGTTTTTAGGTTCAGATACACCATACATGGCAGCAGATGACCCTCTGCTCCCGAGAGGCAGCAGATACCATGGTAAAGAGGACAGTTGAGGTCAGGGGTACATTTTGCCATTTGTTGACTCGAGCAAGTTACTTAACTATAAACTTCAGTTTCTATCATAATTGTAAGTATTCATAAGCATATCACAAAGACTCAGCAGGATAATGCACATTCATGTCTGAATAAGTGCCCAATAAATGTTAACTGATATTATTATTATTATTATTTTTTTTTAAAGAGTTGCCCTTTTTTTAAGATTTATTTATTCATGCATACAAGCTGGGGTACAGGCCAGAGGCGTTGGGCAGCAAGAGGGTTCACCAGAGACAGAGTGGGAAGCAGAACAGGCTGATCGGCGGAAATACACTGCTGAGGAGAGCAGCAGGCGAGGCAGGAGAGGTCTGCTGCACCAGGTGGGAATCACCCCAGCCGGGCGTTGAACTCGCGTCATCACTGCCGACAGCTCCAGAGCTCAGCACTTAATCGCTGCGCCACCAGGGAGGCCCTAACTGATGATATTATTGTCATTTTCCCCAGTTCACCTCACTATTACTCTCGCTCATATTTCTGTAAGGGACAGGTCTATGATTTCCTGTATCTTGTTCTTTTCAGTTTTTTCTTGTATATATGTGATCATAACTCTGAAGAACGCAGGTTTTGGTTTGGTTCATTTTTACCTCCAATACAGTTTTCTGTCTCCATTGTCGGATCAAAACACTAATTTTTCCTTTGAGAAGCTATTTCTGTCTTACTCTCAAAATTTGGGTAGGGGTGACCCTGGTGTCTAGTTTCAGGGTGTGTAGCCAGTCAAATTAGTCCAACCCTCTAAATAGGATAATTAGTTCAGGAGTGGGCAGATGACCAAAGTCAGGCCAATGAGAATGCAATCCAGGGGCTTCTGCTAGATCTAGGAATCTGACAGGTTAATCCATTAAGGGTATAAATCTGGAGATACCAGAGGTCACCAAAGGGAAAGGTCTGCCTGAGTGTAGGAACCAATACAGAGGAATGCAGAACTGAGGACAGAGACGGACAGATGGAGAGGACTTAAGTCAGGTGTATGCACACGTCCAGCTTTCACTGAAGATGTGCACCCCCCCCCACATACCACATTTACAGTTTTATAAGCCAAATAAAGTCTTTTTTTCCTGCTTAAGTCAATTTGGATTGAATTTCTGTCATTGTAATTTAAAAAATCCTGAGAAATCATCCAGTCCTAAAAAGAAATATGAAGTAGCCAGTGTGATCCAATTGCTCATTTCTATTTTTTTCACATCTCTTCCATCTCCAGTTGTATTCAATGTCTTTAATGCTCTTTTCTTCCTCTTTATTTTCTCATGGGACGTAATCTGGGAAAAACAGTATTTTTGTTCTTGATGCTGCAGGGTGAATTTCTGTTAGTGTGCTATTTTTCCTAGAATATTGACGTTTTAAGCCTTATATTTGCTCCTGCGATGAAAGGCTTTGTTCATTCTAAAGGACTTCAATTCTAAATAAGTAGGTATGTTGAAATTAAAAGAGACTTTTTAAAAGTATCAATCAAATAACAATATATAAATTTTGTTTTGGTTGTGACTCAAACTATTTTTTAAAAGATTTTATTTTTGCATACAAGTTGGGGTACAGGCCAGAGGTGTGAGGCGGTGAGAGGGTTCACTTAAGACAGAGTGGGGAGCAAAACAAGCAGATCGACAGAAATACACTGCTGAGGGGAGCAGCGGGTCTGCTGCGCCATGTGGGCTTCTCCCCAGAGGGATATGGAACTCGCTCTGCAGCAGCCGCCAACAGTGCCGCAGCAGCCACCAACAGTGCGGCAGCAGCCCATAGCCCCGCAGTGCTGTGCTAACCGGTTGCGCCACCAGGGAGGCCCCTCAAACTAACTTAAAAAAAAAAAAAAAATATATATATATATATATATAACATAATTCTTCCTTTTTGTACAATGCATACTTTCTTCTTTCAGGTGTTGTCCCTATAAAATTCCCATCACCAATTCACCCCTGCACCATCACCATAGTCCCTTGTGTTCTTCTCTCCCCTATTTTGATCCTTTCCCCTCCCCCTCCCCTGCAGAATGTCTCTGGTTAGTAGTTGCCTGTTGATTTTGTCTTTTAACTTATTGTAGTTATTTTTTTCCTGATCCCTTGTTTTTCCTGTCCCCACATTACTCTTATAAGTAAAACCATCTGATATTTTTCTTTTTCTTTCTGGCTTATTTCACTGAGCATAATCCCTTCCAGCTCTAACCATGTTGCTGCTAATGGTATGACTTTATCTTTTTTGATTGCTGAATAGTATTCCATTGTGAACATATACCACATCTTCTTGATCCAGTCATCTATTTGGGGGCATTTGGGTTGTTTCCCTATCTTGCCTATTGTAAATAGTGCTACAATAAACATAGGGGTGCATGTATCCTTTTGGATGAATGTCAAACTAACTTATTTTCTTCTTGGTTTCTTAAACAGTTTTATGATACAATCGGGAAAGTGAATATTGACTAGATATTTGTTATTCAGGAGTGATAAAATATTTATGTGTGATAATTCTAATATGACAATTTTTAAAGAATTCTATCTTTAAGAAATATATATGGAAATGTTTTTGAAGGAAAACATACAATGTTTGAAATTTTCTTCAAAATATTCCAAGGGCAAGGAGTGTAGGAAAGGAGGTACAAATGAAATAGTATTTGTGATAAGTTAATAATGGTCAAAGCTGAGTGACGGTTTAAGTTCAAGCCTCATTATACTATTTTTTCTAACTTTATATGTTTGAAATTTTTCCATTAATACAAGATTGTTGAAAGTAACAAATAGAAATGACCGTTGTTGCTAGTCATACTCAGAATCTATTGAGGCCACAATGTATTTGTTTTACTAATGATTTAGTTTTTTTGTCTGTCTTCCCTGGCGATTAAGTGACAAGTGAAAAGCATAGAGAAGCCACTGGATGTGGCTCCCAGGAAAACTCTTTAAAGGTTCTGGATTAGTTGGTAGATAAGCCTGTAACCCTGACCTCTTCTTCCTCTTTTCTACTGCCTGGGACAAAGCCTTAAGGAAGGAAATGGCAGAGTCAGCTCACACCACAGGCAACCTTAAGGCCAGAATGTATCAGGGTATGTACAGCAGTGCCAGGTAGAGGGAACCTGGATCATAGATGACCGTGGAGCTGCCATACCAGCTCTAGGATACTTTTCCTTTTAACAAGAATAATTAAACTTTTTTTTTTTTTTGTATTTCAAACTCGTATTTGCCCTTAGAGAGGCTGTTACCTTACAAAGTTGTCTGCTTTTTGAAATTATCTGGTATGTTTTTTAAAAACAGGGCTTTGGCACTGTTACTGACCTAACTGGGTCATATTGCTCAGAAAGCCAGATTCTAAAGCACAAGATTGTTTCCACAAAGGAAGCCCTTCATTAAGGAGTGGTGCCACCACAGGAGAAAGGCAGAGTTAGCACTCTAAAAGAGCCATCTCCCTAACTGGTCAGGGAAGGATGACTACATAGGAAAGCAAGGAATTTGAGGATATGCAAGGTGTGGGGTGAGTTTCTTCATTCTCAGGTCTGGGAGGGCACCAGGCAGTGCAGGGCAGGTTGCCACAGAATTATGGACTCTCTTCCTGGAATAGTCACTCCCTTCTGTGTATTGGTTTAAAATGGCATGCAGGTGTTCATCAGTCACTGAGGTTATCAAGGGACAAAGTATGTTAAGCTGGTAACCAAACCCTGTAACCATGCTACGAGGGATGTGACAGTACATGAAACTAAACTGCTAGGTTAAAGATTAAGGTAGCGGTCAAGTTACGGCCTTTGGCTCAGACCTAACCACAGCCCCACTTCTAGAGGGCCTGATTTCATTGATTTGGGGTACACTGGAATTTGTAAAAGGTGCCTCAGTTGATACTAGTGTGTAGCCAATTTCGCCATTTGATCCCCCGAGCGCTTGGCCCGGGGTGGGCCACAGTCAGGACTGGCTTACCGACTGAGGTGACCTGGAGCAGGAGAGAGAGCGGTCCTGGCAGCCATTCACCCAAAGCTGGCCCAGCCCCGCCTTTTCCCCGCCCCGGCCCCGCCCCGCGGCCGCACAGTTGACGCGAACCGCGCGCGGGGGCTGAGCCGGCCCTCCCCGAGCGCCTATGTGCGCCTGCGCCGCGCCCTGGCCTGGCGGGCAGTTTGAATTTCACTCCTGCAGCGTCTCCTCGCGATCCTGGACTTCCGGCCGAAACGTGGGTCTCCCGGGCTGGCGAACTGGCAACAAATGGGCCCTTTGCTTCCGGACCGGCGCGAGGTTGGAGTTCGGTGTTGCGGATCCTCCGGGAGAAGCAGCGCAAGACATTGCTCGGGCAGGGTGGCGGGTGCGGGGTGCGGGGCTGTGGCGGGCGGGGCTGTGGCGGGCGGGGTGGAGGTGCAGGGCTTCACATTCCCTAGGGGTTTAGCGGGAGTGGATCCTCAATTCTCATCTACCCGCAGAGTGCACAGTAACTTATATCTAATTTTGCCCTCTCTCCACCTTCTTACAGGTCCCAAACATTAAAGCCCAAATCCTCTGCTTTCCCTACCCCCAACCCCCCAGTTAGGAGACATGCTTACCTGGACCTGTTCCTTTGAACTTACTTTTTTTGTTAAAGATAGTGTGTCTTGCGTTTTTAAAGAAATGACCACTTTAAAAAAAATAATTAATTAATTAATTCATTCGTGCATTTTCTCTTTCATATTTATAAGGAAGCGACTCAGGTTTTACCTGTGTTTGGGATGCATCGATTACACAGGCTCTAAGACAAGTAGTACTGAATGTTCATTAGAAACTGAGTTTTGTAGAATTGAAAGGAATTGCTTTTGAGTTTTTGAATTTCCAGAAAGATGTAATTTACTGGGTATTTACCACTCTTGGATTTTGAAAGTGAACAGAAATTTGTCTGGTTTTTCTTTTTTAATAAATGTGGTTTTTTTTTTTTTTCCTTTTCTTCAGAGGCTTGAAGGATGACTTCCTCAGATCTGGAGCAATTATGCTCTCATATTAATGAAAAGATTGGCAATATCAAAAAAACCCTGTCATTAAGAAACTGTAGTAAGTAACAGATTCTAGTGATATCTTATTTCTGTGGAGGAGGAGACTGATTTCTCATTCTCAAATCTATGAAACTAGAGAGGTGGGGTTGGCAGTAGGAAAGGATGCTATTTTAGAGACGCTATTGTATTACTGTCGGGCACCCCAGACTAAATAGTCATCACTAATCTGTGATGTTTTAAGTTACTTTCTCAGTTTAAAGATTTGGAATAGTGTGCATAGTGTAAATATAAACCCCAATCCCTGAGAATCCCAAACCTATTTTACAAATTCTGAAAGGAAGCTCTCCTCCACCTCCCATCTACTCCTGAGGACCAGTCAAAGCATAAGCTTTGACTCCTGGCTTGTGATGAGAATTTTCAAGTTCGTACTTTTGATTGAAAATACACTTCAATGAAAACACACCTCATGACACCGTCCTGGTCTCATTTGGGATTCTGACTTCCAGCCAGAAACAAAAAAACTTTGAAGTCCCAAAGTTTAGTTCTTAAACCAAATGTATTAAATTTCTGAGACTGATGACCTCTCTCTGGCATTATCCACATTCTCTGGATTAGGGCAGCTACAGTGTCAACTAATACCTAGTGCCTAATCTAGTGCCTTCTTTTTTGGGAATTTACTTAATTCTCATGAAAACTCAGCCATGCACATAGAAGGGAATTTATTTTATCTAGTATTTCTAGGTTTTTTATTAATTTTTTAAAAAAATGCACACAAGAGTTGGGGTGCAGGTCAGAGGTATGGGGTGGTGAGAGGATTCACCAGAGACAGAGTGGGGAGCAGAACAGGCGGATCTGCTGAAGTACACTGCTGAGGGGAGCAGCAGGCGAGACAGAAGAGGTCTGCTGCGCCATGTGGGAAGCTCCCTGGCTGGGGATTGAACTTGTGCTGCGGTGGCTGCGGACAGCTTCATAGTGCTGAGACTTGTTGCTCCACCAGGGAGGCCCCCTCTAGGTGTTTTATTATAGTGGAGGGATTTGCCATAAACAAAAGACTCAAGACACCTTGTACATATCTCTCCCATTTCCTAAAGACTAAGGAATGAAATTTTAAGATTATCACTGGAGGTAGGTCCTAGGGGCTGAAGCAGTTGTCCTTTCTCTACCTTAAGTGTCTCTTTAACATTAAACTCTGTTCCAGGAGTTCAGTGGGTACATGTGTAATATGACTTTCCTATATACTTTACTTTTCCATTTTATTTTTGTTTATTAATAGGTCAAGAACCTACCTTGATGACTATATTAAATAAAATAGGAGATGAGATCATTGTAGTAAATGAACTTTTAAATAAATTGGAATTGGAAATTCAGTATCAAGAACAAACCAACAGTTCACTCAAGGTAATGTAATATTCTAGTGAAGAAACAAAAAAGCAATAAATTCAAACACCCTCAGCTAAACTGAAGAAATACAAAATCACCAGGGAATTCTTAAGGATTCTTTAAGTTTAAAATATTATAACCTTGTACATTATTAATGATATAGAGTACCATTTACATTTTTCCAGTATGAAGTACTCCAGAGCTTCACGGGTGTTTTTTTTTTAAGATTTATTTTATTTATGCATGTAAGAGCTGGGGTGTAGGCCAAAGGTGCTGGGAGTGGGGGGCTGGGGGGTGTGGAGTTGGGAGCGTGAAAGGATTCACCAGAGACAGAATGGGGAACAGAACTGGCCGACTGACTGAAATACACTGCTGAGGGGAGCAGTGGGCGAGACAGGAGAGGTCTGTGCCATGTGGGTTATCTCCCTGGCCGGGAATTAAACACTGATGCAGTGACTGCAGATAGCTTCATAGTGCTGAGACTTAACCCCTTGCACCACCAGAGCCCCACAGGTATTTTTTTAGGCAGGTAATCAATAGAATTGAACTTCACTAGAATGGAAGATTTCATAAATAATTCTTAGTAGGTTTGATTTAGACAAATGATCTCCTGGTTGGGTGGTGTGGAAAGAACACCTCCCTTGGGGTGAGGAGATGTAGATTGGCACCCTGGCTACCCTTAACACCCTCTGCCATCTTGGAAAAGTTATTTTACCACCTGGAGTCTCAGGGTCCTCCTTTGAAAAATTATGGCTCATACTGAATTAATTCTTAGGTCCCTCATTTTCTGCATTTCTCTATTTCTGTAAAATGTAGTGATTCTCAAGTAGAGCAAAAATTGAACTTCATCCACATGTACATCTTGTTCTAAATCAGGCTTTTCTGATTGGCCATGATGAATAAAAGTGCTTGTGTACTTCATGATGGGAAAATGCTCGACCTAAACCATGATTACCTCATTCTGTTAACAGAGCCTTTAACATGGTCAGTAACAAGATTGAACAAGCTGGCCTTGTTGCCCCTTTCACTCTCACAATACTTAAGTTCTGTAAAGATTTAACTCTAGGAATGGGCATGATTATGCCTGTTAGTCAAAAAATGAAATTATTATTTATGAACATTGTTTTGCTCTCTAAAAGAAAGATGTGATGTAAATTCAAAACAGAAGCTAGTATTTGTTTCAATTCTAACCTGCCCAAGAATGCCCAAACTTGGTGTGGGACCCAGAGATTGTTCAACTCAGAATTGAAGGGTACTGGAATTTTTATTCACATTATGATTGAGAATCAGATGGCTAGAATCCAAAGGTACGGAATATTTTCTTTACTTAAATTGTGCAAGTTCCTAGCCTCAGGTATTAGTGAAAGTTGATAAAGATAAAAGAAAAACAAGAGATTATGACCAAGTTGAAATGTTCATTAAGTTGAAATATATGCATGTCAGTCATGGACATCATTACAGTCAGCATCCTCACTTGCTTTGTCACTGGTGCTATTACATAGATAACTCTTTCGTTGCTAAGTCAACAAAGCAATTTACCAGAATGACAAGCATAAATCTTCCACATATTTTGTAGTTGCTTCCCAAGATCATAGTATTTTAGAAAGACTTAAATGTCAACCCTGCCTGTTGTGATATGATGATGACAATTGTTCTTTGAAAAAATCCAGTAAAGTAAGATAGCCATGCCAAACCAGCTCTAAAACCAAAAGACTTTTAAAATATTTTTGTATTCATTGCTTCGTTCACCTCATTCTGTATTCTGAACAATTGTAATCATTGTGATTGTGGCCCACGGTCTTCCATGTGCTTTATAATGTCTTATAACACAGGCCTATTTGTGAGCATTGTTTAAATTTTAGGAACTCTGTGAATCTCTTGAAGAAGATTACAAAGATGTGGAACATCTCAAAGAAAACATTCCTCCCCATTTGCCTCAAGTAACAGTAACTCAGAATATGTAAGTGTATTTATAATTCATTATGCTATCTGGATTTGTAAACTGATGAAAACAAACACCTCAAGTCTTTTTGGTTTTTTCATATACTTGCAATTTTGCTAGTGACAATCCACTCTTGTCACACTGGAAATAATGTTTCCACCTGTCTTCACCAGTTTCCTATTCTTGACATCACTAAGGAAATTGTCACTTGATTCTTTTCTAAGGATTAGTTTCTTAGGTTCTCTTTTTTTTTCCATTTCTTTTCCTTAAAGAGAGTTTGTCCTGTTGTTTCTATTGGCATTTTAGACTTGATAATTCTTCGTAAAATAGGCTGTTTAGGGCCATTTCAATTAGATATCAGAAATATCCCCTCATCCTATCCCACTGCCCAGTTGTGGTAATGAAAAAGGTCTCCAGGCATTGCTAGATATCCTCTGGGCAGAAGAATCTTCCTTGACCCTTGAGAACAACTGCCTAAGGGTAAAAAGAAGCTTCATAAACTTACCATTTTAAAAACAGCCAAAGGCATAATTTAGCTCTGCTTTTCCCCTCAGTCCTATCTCTGTCACTGCCAGTATATGTTTGTGTCTCCTCTTTCTGCCAGATTCCGTAAAGCCTGGCCTTTGACTCCTATTGCTGCCACACTTGGGGACTGATTGCGTGAAGGTCACAGAGGTCAAAATCCCTGTTGAGCCCCCAGTTCTTCTTTTCAGACTTTATTTTACTGTTCATCTTTTTGTTTTGGAATTTTGTTTTAAGTACTACCACTATGCTTTTTCAGTTGTCATCCAGATTCTCAAACTTGGCAGCCTCCTTTTTCTTTGCCTCTTAAATTCTGTGTCTCCTAAAGCTCCATTTTATGCATGTTAGCTGACACCCTGTTATTGCTCCCAGTGTCCAACTCCAGCTGTTACAGGGTAGGGAGAGGGGCACCCCAGAACCCCCAAACCTGCCCCTTTTAAATAGGTTCTGCCATCTGCTGCATCGAAACAAAACATGTAAGACCTTAAGTGGAAAAGAAACTTTAATACAATCAGTGTAACAATACAGAAAAGACAAAGAATACAGTTTTTAAACTAAACACCCAAAGTTACCCATCACCTCGTGGGCAGAAGTCCACCCAAATGGGATTGGCCCAAAGCAAGGCCTGAAAGCCTGCCATGAATCTAAAACACCTTTTGGCAGGCACCCATTGAAAGGGGTCAGAAACAGACAAGTCTGTGAGGAAAAGAGCAAAATCAAAATCAAGATCAACGTTGCCATTGTTACCTCCCCACGGGTCTCTCACCTACATCTGTCTTAATCAGTCCAGACCAGTGCAGCTTCTTCACATGTCTCTCTGTTCCTTGTGCTTCTTCTGTCTCTCCATCCTGCTTCCTTCTTTCTCCTCTGTCTTTCTCCTTTTCTCTTCTCCAACTTCTTATCTCTCCTGCTCAGCTCCACCCTCCCTTGGGTGGGGCAGGGAACCTAGAACACACCCTTCTTCCTGGGGACCACCCTCTTACACAGCCTGGATGTGACATCTAGTTCTGCTGTTTTAATTGTTGGATGGGACCCTGATGATGAGCTCTTCTTTCCATTTTGCATGTCTAAGATGGAACTCACTGGCCTCTTGTCACTCATCCATCCATGCCTGCCATTCCCATCCTCCATTACCTAGACAGGAACCGGCATTTCAGCCTTTCGGCTACCTCACAGCCCTCAACCACCCATCTGCCTCTGTGAAGTTTTGTCTGTTCCTGCCCTCCCTTCTGTTCTTACCTGGCTGGAATGAGATCTTCTGTCATTCTGTGTTTCTGATTTGAGGACCCCTGTGTTTTTTCTTTCTAGAATTTCTCCACTCCAGACCTCTGTACCAAAATGGTATTTCTAAAATTTGATCTGAGTGTGTAAAAACATTCCATGACTGCCTTAATTTCTTTAACCTTTACAATGTATTATATACCCAGAAATGTGATTCAAAGTAGTGTTTGTGTAAATTAAAGTAAAAAACCCACATTTATATATGTACCAGTTAGATTAAGAAATAGGACATTCCTAGTACCTTAAACTGCTTCTACCGCAGATCCTCTGTCTATGAAAGAGACAATCACTGTCCTGGCTTTTATGCAAACACACCTTTGCATGTGTGTTTCCATAAGTAACATACTGTTTGAGTCTGAGAAAATAAAAGGGAGACTCAAATCTTGCTGTGTGGGAGATGAGCCTTATTAACCACTGGCAGTTGAAGGTCTCCAGAAGAAGATAAGCTCAACAGAGATCAACCTACCTTGCAGTTTCCCTAGAAGAAGATGGGCAAGTCATGAGTGACTGCTGGGAATGGAAGTCATCGTAGGATATCTGCCAGGTTATACTCTGGGCCAGACATTGGACATGCAGCAAAAACATGGCATGGAGAACAGGAGGAATTTTCTTCTACACTCACTATTGCCTAGCTTCAGCTTTTAGGGCCAGGTCAAAGGAGAGCTTTGGTATAGGCTGAAATGGTTATTTTCAGCTAATACATATGTAGGGCATGAAAGAGAAGTCATGAGCTTCCTTAGCATACGGTAAGGATGAGTTCTGGTAAGAATTAGCCATGCTCACCATGGAGACACAGAGTAGGATTCATGGAAGGTGGATGGTGCCATCACATCGGGCATCCTGACAACCTGCCACACCTCACACACCACCTGTTAGGCTTGGTTGCCCTCTGTGTCCAGTGCTCAGCTGTCAACATCTGGGGGGTCTCACTTCCTGTGTTTCTTGGGATTCCTTTCACTTGCTCTAGGTTGGATCTACGCTTTCTTGTATCCTGCCTCATTTTTGGAACAGTTAAGCCAGTGTCAACAGGAGTCTTCCCTCTCTGGCAGTTTAATATGGAAGCTATTGTCTATTTATAGAGTCTATTTGCCAGGAGGGTAAGAAACTATATTAGGCTTTTTAGTAGTTCCACAAATTGAGCAGAACTGAATTCAGGGGTGACCCATGCTCATTGCTGGCAACTAAAATGAGACTGCAACAGGCAGGAACTGATGCCAGCGACTGATTGAATAAATAGAAAAACAGGAGTATAAGATAATAATTGATGTTTGCATGCCCAGAAGTAGGGAAGAGGAGGTTAAGATAAGGTTAATTTTACACCTATTTTGAGGAGACAGTGGGATAACTACAAAGATGTCTAGGCATATGTACTACATACCCCATGTTTTGAGTATATAAGTACAGTTATATTGCTGAAGACTTGGGAAATTAATTTTTTGGTGTTTTCATTATTCAAGTCTTTATCAGCAATAAGGGTAGAGATAGAAAAAAATGTTGGTTATAAAATTATAAAATGAATCATAATGTTCAATTGGGAATATTTTCTAGAATACTGCGGAATTCTGATGATGACCTGTGCATTTTGTGTATCTCTGTAGTACGAATGTATCAGATCTTGATCCTCAAGAACCGGTCAAAGTTGAAGCTGCTCCCACAAAGAAGCCCCCCAAAGAACAAAGAATTATTAAAGAAATGCCATTTGTAACTTCTGATGAGTTTAATGCCATTCCTGCGTAAGTATTTAAGAGAAATTCTAACATTCGACTCTTTAATAATAAACATACATGATGTTTAATTTATAAAATTGGATTATATTAATCATAACATGCTGTGTTCAAATATTGATCTTTTCTAAAATAATTAATACATTGTACTATGAAACTGACTAATATTCCATTGTTTGAATGTATCACAGTTTGCTTATTGAGTCACCCATTGGAGGATATCTTGGTTACTTCCAATTTTGGGCAATTTAATGAATAAAGTTGCTGTAAATATTCATGTACAGGTTTTTGTATGGGCATAAGTTTTCAACTCATTTGGGTAAATATCTAGGAGCATGATTGCTGAATCATATGTTAAGACTATGTTTAGCTTTGTTAGAAATTGCCAAACTCTTCCAAAGTGTATATCGTTCCAACCAGCAAGTAATGAGAATTCCTGTTGCTTCACATTCTTACCTGCACTTAGGTTTTGCCAGTTTTGTTTCTATTTTACCTATTTAAATAGGTACATAATGATACCTCATTATTGTTTTAAATTTCAGTTTCCTAAGGACATGATGTGGAGCATCTTTTCATACGCTATTAGCCACTTGAAAAATATCTGACTATTTTGCAATTTTGAGACTAGTAATTAGGATAACATTTCTCTTTAATTTCTATTTTTTTTAATCACTCAGTCATTTCCTTTACTGATAGTTTTGTTTTCATGAAAATTATGCTTGATCTCTTCAGTTGTTTTTTTTTTTTTTTAATTCTTTATTGTTGCTCATAGGCTGAGCTAAAGGGAATAGTAGAAATAGTGGAGTAGAAGACTTTTTAGAAAATCCTTCCATGAAGAGATACAGAAAGGAAATTAGAATAGTCATAGTAGGGTATTCATATTTAAACTAAGAGGTTATCTAATGAATGAGAGAAGTTAAAAGATTAGTATGCAGAAGAATGTATTCCAAGAATGGGGCTTTTATTTTATTTTATTTTATTTTAAATTAAAATGGAATTAAAGTGGAAAGCATTCACAGGTTGGTGGGCAGGTGATAGTTTGGAGGACTTAAATGAGTTACATTCTGGAAAACTGGTATCAACAGTCTGGAAATCATGGTTTGAAAAAGTGGCACAAAAGTGAATTGTAAAAATGAAGTGTTTTTGGAAATAAGAACATTTTCCTTTAAACATGTCTATATGTTAAGGAAGTTTTGATTAGAAAATTACCTCTTTGAATAGAGGTAAAGGACAGAGATTAGCAGAATGTATGCAGTTTGTTGAAAGGAAAATTTGAGGCCGATCATTATTTGTTTTTGAAGTATACAGACCACTCAAAATTAAGCAAATCCCCCCCCCCCATTTTTATATACTAAGACTAGGGTGACTGGAACAACAGGCAAGAGTAAGATGGGATTGAAAGAGTGGGATTTAGAATAGAAATGATGCTGGAAGGGAATCTGACCTGACTAATAAAAATGAGCATGACTACATGCTGGTTCTCTACCTTGCAGCTTAACTTTAGACCCCTCTTGTCCCTTCCTTCCATCAGTTCTTACTCTCCTACTACACTGTCATCTTCTCTGTTCTTTATCTTCTGCTCCTCTGCCTTCTTTTTTCTTTCTCTGAATAATTTTGCAGAAAACTTAGAAAGTAAGTTAATATCATTTATTTTTTTTAAAGATTTATTTATTTATGTATACAAGCTGGGGTGTAGGCCAGAGGTGTGGGGAGTGAGAGGATTCACCAGAGACAGAGTGGGGAGCAGAACAGGCAGATCGACTGAAATACACTGCTGAGGGGAGCAGCGGGTGAAGCAGGAAAGGTCTGCTGCACCATGTGGGAAGCGCCCAGGCCGGGGATTGAACTCATGCTGTAGTGGCTGCTGATAGCTCTGTAGGTTGAGACTTAACCCGTTGCGCCACCAGGGAGGCCCAGTTAATATCATTTATTAATCATTTTATTTGCCTTTCTCTTGTTCACAAACATTAAAAAAATACTTACATAAATCAATTTGAATAAGAATTTGAGAGCTGTTTTAAATTGCAATATTAATTCTGTAGGTAGAGACTAGAGAGTAATGCATCCATATCACTGGGGAAAGTAAGCACTGATCTCCTTGTGGTCTCCTTAATTTTTTAGCTGTTGAGACTTGTCAGGTTTACTTGGAAGCTGACAAATTTTTTTATGAAGAATACTGATAGCTTTGCCACTATTTAAAGTCATCATACATAAGTGTTTTTCAGAAAAAATAATTTTGTATGATGATTCTTTTTTAAAAAGTGATCAGGGCCTCCCCGGTGGTGCAGCAATTAAGCGCTGCGCTGTGGAGCTGTCTGTGGAGCTGTCGGCAGCGGTGACGCAAGTTTGACGCCCGGTCAGGGAGAATCCCACATGGCGCGGCAGACCTCTCCTGCCTTGCCCGCTGCTCCCCTCAGCAGTGTATTTCTGATCTGCCTGTTCTGCTACCCGCTCTGTCTCTGGTGAACCCTCTCGCCACCCCACGCCTCTGGCCTGCACCCCAGTTTGTATGTATAAATAAAAAATAAATCTTTAAAAAAAAAGAAAGAAAAGAAAAAAAGATAAAAAGTGATCATATGCTGTTTTACAGATACATGAAATCTCGCTTAACCTACTGCCAAATTAATGATGTTATTAAAGAAATAAATAAGGCAGTACTTGGAAAATATAAGATTCTACATCAACCAAAAAAGTCTATGAATTCTGTGGCCAGAAATCTGTTTCACAGATTTATGGATGAAGAAACGAAGGATACCAAAGGTAAAGTGGATAGCATATATATGTGTACATGCCAGCTGTTTGGAGTATAACTAAATCATGAGAAACAAAGCCATCTCTAGAAAATTCTAAAGATGTAGTTCTCAACAGGGACATTTTCCCACCAGGATACATTGGGCCTTTTCTGAAGACATTTTTGCCTGTTAAAATTGGATTTGGTGGTGTTATTATTGGCACCTGGTGGATGGAAACCTGGGAAATATACAAGATGAATAAAGTACTCTGAAATGTCCAGGATGACTCCCTTAAAAAGAATTATCTAGCCCAAAATACCTTAATGTTAAGCCTAAAAACCAGTGTTATAGAGTCTATTGTGGGACTAGCCCAATGTTTTGAGAATTAGAATAGTAATGAGACCAATTGGTCCCTCTTCCTTTGGGGCACATAGTGTACTGAGAGCTTCGAGATGTGTATTATTGTTGCCACCCTTTTGCAGGCTGGTTAAGAGAGCTTTATTTGCCCAAGGTCAGACAGTTAAGTGATAGAGCTGCAGGGGGTTTCCCTTAACCACTGTACCATGTTGCCTCTTGAAAAGTGAATTGTTCAAAACCTACTAACAGGTAGTTAGTGAAATGCAACAGTAAGCATCATGCATCTTTTGTTGATAGAATAATTATTTGAATAAGAATACCAGTTTTCACTTTTGTTGGATAATGATAGTAAAAATGATTAATGCCATAGTAAAAATGATGAATGCCATGCTTACAATTCAGTGCCTGGAAGATGCAATTGTTCTTACAAAAATTAGTATTAATATCTTTATTTTCAGGTCATTATTTTATAGTGGAAGCTGACATCAAGGAATTCACAGCTTTGAAAGTTGACAAGAGGTTTCATGTGATCCTGAATATTTTACGACATTGCCGGAGGTTATCAGAGGTCCGAGGGGGAGGACTTACCCGATATGTTATAACCTGATATCCTTGAAAACTATTGAACTGACCAAGAGTAGGGTATAGATGCTATTTCTGTTATTTCCGTATATATAATTTCTTTGATCATTCTCTTTTATTGTTTCTTATAAAAATACAACTTTTGAAAATAAAGTATCTATATTTTTAAGTTTAATTCCTACCAGGAAATATTTAACCATCCATTATATAAGCCTTATGCTAGGCATATAATGGAACTATATGTCTAGTATTTGTGTTTAGTGCTGCAGACCCCAGTAAGACAAATGCAGATGTGATAACAGAAGAAAAAGGTCAAGAAGATAATGTTCAGGATACCAAGGCCCTTTGAGGTCATTGGTGGTCATGGGTGGTCAGTTAGAGGTCATTGGTGTCTAAACTGCATCAATGCCATTTTGTATTTGGAGGCAGCCTGTCCATGTGATTCTTCTGCTTTCCCATATCTTGTTAGGGAACAGCTTACCTGAAATGTACCGATCTCAACATCACCCTATAGTGAAATTGCAATAAAAGTATGTTGAGATGAAAAAGATCACAAAATAACATGTGTTAGCAGGTTTACTGGTTGTGGAAAGTGTGTTGCTGGATTGTAAGAATTTAACTGTGTTTTTCTTCTGCACTTGGGGGACTCTGGTCTACCTGTGAAAGATTATTGTCAAAAACAATAGGCCTGAATCTAATTAAGACTTTAACACTATCACCTGGTTTATAGTAAACACAGAAATAGAGACACAAACTAAATTTCATCGTGAAGAAACAATCAGACAAATCCAGATATAACCTAAATAACATGCTCTCTTAAACACAAGTCAACAGAAAAAAGAGGGATCTTGTTCTATAAAAGAGACTTAGAGTGTCGCCTCCCATCGTGTGCTCTTGAATATTGTGTTGAACTGAGTTGGCATCTTAGGCTGGGCCAGAATCTGAGAGTTCCAGACACATGTGCCACAGAACTATCAAAGAGTCCCATTTCTGTGGTTCTGTTTCTTTTTTCCTTTCTTGTTTTGGCAGAGAAAATTGTGTTTTAAAAGTTTTTAAATGACAATAAAACAAGCCAATAAATAAATAAAAGACTTAGGCATACAACCAAATTTAAACCGTGAACCTAGATTGGATTCTGTATTGAAAAAAAAAAAAAGATTTAGGGACAATTTGTGGAACTTTTAATGTGGGGAGTACATTAGATGCCAAAAACATTATTATTTATTAGGTATGATAATGGTATTATGGTTGTGTAGGAGGAATATTCTTATTTTATGCAGATGTATACGAAGGTATTTAATGTTATGAATTTGTGGACTGGTGAGGTGAAGTAGGGCAAGAAGAGGTGTTAATGATCAGTTAGGAGCTCACTTGCCACTTCCTCCTTCTGCCAAAATCCAGCCCACCTACATCCGTTCTTCCCAGCAGAGCTCACCGAGCCTAGGGGTGGGTGTTTGAACTTCATGCGTTAGATGACAAGGGTGAAGATAAGAGTTTCTTGAATTAAGCTACAGGTAAATATTATGATTACCCACAAAGCAATGTATTTGGCATCTAACATACATGGAGAAAGGATCTGTAGTATATAAAGCTTGATATCTGAAAAATGTTCTTAATGAACATAAAAATGGTTTTAATAAACTATGTTTGCAAATAAGCTTAGGCAGGATATAGCCTTTGCAGGTAAATAATGTGCACAGATTTTCATTTCTAAGCAGGTTTATCTTTATCATTAAGAACTTACTTGTTGGGCCTCCCTGGTGGCACAATGGGTTAAGCACTGTGCTGTGGAGCTGTCGGCAGTGGCGATGCAAGTTCGACGCCCATCCAGGGAGATTCCCACATGGCACAGCAGACCTCTCCTGTCTCACCCACTGCTCCCCTCAGCAGTGTATTTAATTCGATCTGCTTGTTCTGCTCCCCACTCTGTCTCTGGTGAATCCTCTCACCACACACACACACCTCTGGCCTACACCCCAGCTTGGACGCATAAATAAATCTTTTTTTAAAAAAACCCTGAAGACTCTTCTGCTGCTAGCTACATGGAATCTCATCTTTAAAACAGAACTTGTCAAACATTAAACTTCAAGAAGTACTGAAATTCTGTTACTAATGAATAATAAAGAGTAAGAAGCTCCATTGACTAAGGATCTTCATGAAAATGCTTTTTTCAGCCAACATCTTTTGTTTTTAAATTTATTAGATGTAGCTTTAAGATTTCACAATGTGTAAATGTTTTTCCTAACAGTAAGTGAAATTGCTATAGTGCATTGAATAGAAGTATGTTATAGCATATAGTTTTTGTTTCAAAATATTTAATTACTTCTTTTATGAAACATTGCATCTCCTAATAAACCATTGCTATTAATTCATATGTATGTATACTAATATAAGTGGTGGAAAAGGAGAGTTACTTAAGATACTGAGGAATCTACCTGGATATATCTGAGTTATACTGAAATGAGCCAAGAGTACATGATTAGAAAGTGTTAATATCTTGCATAACTATATCATATCACCCTGTTATAGCCACGAAGATTCTGCCACTATCCCTTCTCACCTCTGTTCCCCCCTTACCTCACCACTTCTTTAACTCCTGATAACCACTCATCTGTTACACATTTCTATATTTCAAGAATGTTATATGAGTAGAATGATACAGTATGGAATCTGTAGATTGACTTTTTTCATGCAGCATAATGCTGTGGAGATTCATTCAGGTGGTTACACATACCAGTTTGTGCCTTTTTATTGTTGTATAGCATTCCATGGTGTGGATATTCCATAGTTTAATCATTCCTTATGTTTAAGTACATCTGAGTTGTTTCCAGTTTGTGGCCATCATGAATTAAGCTGCTATAAACATTTGAATACAGGTTTTCCTGTGGAGATTAGAGGATAATGAGAGCCACAAGTTTCTGTTTTAGACATTTGAATTTTGGACAGGATTTTTTCCAAGTAGGACACATACATACCTAGCTTCAGTTCTGGCCTGTTTTTACAGTTTGGGAGAATATTGAGAGAATTTTGTTTATATTTTTATCATCAAAGCTAGTAATTGAGGGAAGTACTTCTGTCAGTTTTTTATTTTTCTTTGGTTCTTTGTGTTATTAGAAACAGCTCTTGGTATTGATAAGCTAGAAATAATGATTCACTTCTGGTAACTTTTTCCAAGTTAAGAGACTATGATAAATCATACAATTATTCGTTTCCCTACATCAGAACACCCAAGCCTCTGCTGTTCCGTGTGGGCAGGACAAGGAGGTAGGTGGTTCTCTTCTATTCTGAGCTTCTCCTCGGAGGTGGGATTGGATTCAGAGTTGCGTGGTCATAGACACCTTTGCCATTTGTGAATGTGAACTGACTTTTGTCTTGGGCCATTTGCTTTCTGCCTCCTTGACCTGCTGGAAGCTATTCAAGGCCATGGTATAAACCATATTTCCCAGTTTTGGAGCACAAAGCACCCACTTGAGATTCTCACCCTGCAGGTAGGGAATTCAGTGTTGGATGTGGTCTTCTTCTTGCATATACCTCTGGGGCAGAGACAATGATAAAAATATTCTTGTTTTTAAAAAATATTTGTAACATTAAGAGATTGGACCCCAGGAACTTGACGGGGTATAATGTTTAATTTTATGAGGGTTAAATATCATGTTAACAACCTCCTTTAGGTGGCTATAAACTGGTGAAAATGACTTTCTCCTGCATAAGGGATCTTGTGGATTATTTATTAGCATGAAAGTAATTACGCCAGTTTTCTTAGTTACTAATTTCCTTATCTGGTTGGACTTTCTAGATTGGCCATATCGAAAATCATCTTCTTCTACCCTTTCACTCATCCTATATTTATTCCTATATCCAACTCTTCAGCCTTTCCTGGGTGCCTGTGGTCTGAGCCCTGAGCCTCCTAATAGGTTCCCTTGTGTCCCTTGAAGCCAGTATGGCTTCTCTGGAAGACCCTGAAAGACACTTAACCCAGTAGTCCACCATTTTTTCCCATGTGATAGACAAAATAGATCTATTTTTTCACTTGACAAATAGTTATTGAGTGTCTGATTTGACTCAGGGATTGTATTAGAAGTTGGGGACAGTGATATCAAAATATCTAGGAGGGATTAAATTTAAGTAAATAAGAAAATACTAGTATGATATATGCTTGGATGTGTATGTACAGGATATTACAGGGACACACAAAGCACCTAACATAAATATATAAAGATCCAGGAAGGCTTCCTGGAGTAAGTGATGTCTAGGCTAAGGCCTGAGAGAGTTTAGGAAGAGAGGAAATCCAAGGAGAAGACACAGTCCAACATCTCTTTGTACAACATATGTCCAGGAGACAACCCAAGTTATGCCAAACCTCCAACACATCTTATACACCCACCTTTTCTCTCTTGCTTAAGAGAGCAGTATATGGAGAAGTAATGTGAACAGTAAAATTATTGTAAGGATAAATGTGAATCTTCTCTAACTTTAAAAAATCATAAATTATGCACAAATTATCTGTTAATTAAGAGTCTAGGTATGACCCATAGTTGAGAAATGTACTTCAAAAATGGTTGAATATACCAGATGTGGTGACTTATACACAGCATTTAATGAAGAAAGCAAGAAAAGTCACTAGAAAATTCACCCCCTCCCCAGAGGAAAACACTGTTAAGAGTGGGGGTATATTCTTTTAGGTCTTTTTCCAATTGTATGTTGTAAACTTCATAATCTTTTTTTTTTTTTAAATAAAGATTTATTTATTTATACATACAAGCTGGGGTACAGGCCAGAGCTATGGGGCGGCGAGAGGCTTCACCAGAGACAGAGCGGGGAGCAGAACAGGCAGATCAGAAATACACTGCTGAGGGGAGCAGCGGGCGAGGCAGGAGAGGTCTGCCGCACCATGTGGGATTCTCCCCGGCTGGGCGTCGAACTCGCGTCGCTCGCTGCCGACAGCTCCACAGCGCAGCGCTCAACCGCTGCGCCACCAGGGAGGCCCCTGTAAACTTCATAATCTTATCCAACATATATATAACTTATTCTTTTTATTTAAAAAAATGATAAACAATTTTCCATGTCATTAAATATTAGTCTGTAACCACTTGCATACTTTCTCATATGATATATTAATTTAATTTAATCCTCATTTTTATACATTTGGGATGCTTCCAAATGTTGATGAGCAATATTGTATCTCCAGAATGTGAAAGTTATATAGCAAATCTTTCTAGCTTTGAAACTTTTAAAATGTTCCTCCCTCCCTCCCTCCCTCCTCCTTTTGTTCCTTCCTTTCATGAATGGGGACATTATTAGAACAAAAGTATTGTTCTAATGCTGCTTACTGGCAGCTGTTACCTGTCCAGCAATTTTGTCCAGGTCTCCCTGTCCCAAAGATGTCAGTTTTTAGTCCCCATCTTGGTCTTTTTCTACCATTTTCAGTTGGCCCCCTCTCCCCGCCACCCCCGTCCCCAACCTCTGCCAAAGTGACTGGACAGGATGCTGTTTCTCTGACGTGCCCCATAGATCTTGGTCATGGAGCTGACCCCAGCGTCACCACACAGGTTCAGGTGCCAGGTGCTGTGCTGTAGAAGCAGCTTGTGTGGAGAAACAGTTCTTACCCATTCAAGGACTTTCAGCTTCCTAGACTTTGAGGAAGGCTGCTGGAGCCCTGACCAACTCCTGCTAGTTCTTATCTTTTATGGTAATTCCAGGTGTCAGGCTGTCTTGGTTCCGGTTCTTCCTTTTCTCAGGTTGAATTGGAGATTCCCTTATTATACAATGGCTAGGTGATACAACAAAAGAGAATTTTTTTTAGAATTGTTTAAGAAAAACTTGGCTGAGAAAATAGCAAGAGTGGAAAAAGGCACTATTATTTTCTTTTTTCTAATTCTAGGTAAATAAATTTAGTTTATATTTCAGTGATGTCATTTGTTCATATTTATTTATCTAGTTTCTATAGGTAGAATTTTGAGAAATAAAATGAAAAGTCCTGGATATGAGACTTAACCATACAAATAAAATCAAGTTTTCTTTAATGTTTACCATCACAAAACCTAAGAGGATACTTAAGGCAAATTGCTTTCATAATTTGTAATCAAAATTGGTAGAAAAGTAACACTTTATGCAAATTCAGGGGATGGCAGATTCCTAAATTCAGATCATCCAAGGCAGTTAAAGCTATATAAACTTATTACTTTTTTTTTATTACAATACTGTCACCAAAACATGAGTTTATAAATGCCAGAGAATTCTCAGTTGAGTCATAGGAGTTTGTGAATCCTTTAAAATTTTGATGAAGAAAAGCTGAAATATTATCTTGTTAATGTTCATCTGGTTTTGGATTTCTTAATCTCTACTACCCCAAGCACGGATATAGTTTATGCTACCTTGAGGTTATTAATAGTTAGATCAAAGACAATTGCCTGCACCGTAGACACTTGATCATCTGGAAGCATCCATCAAGAAGCCCCGTATTTACAAACATCTTGAGGAAATAGCTAAACGTTTCATAATTCCATCTGGGTCCATGGTTTTTCTTGCCAAAGTTAATATTGCTGTTTGGGTAGTCATAGCTGATTTAGAACAAGTAGAGTCTGGACCAGTCCCCTACTTTCCTCTCTGGCCCCATTTTCCAGGGCTCCTCTCCCTCATTTCCAGTCCCATCAAGCCTCCCCTGAGGGCTGTTCCGGACTCGGCATGTCGGCTGCCTCCTCACATCTGCGGGCTGGCGGGGTGTCAGTGATTTGGGTTCCTGCAGGACATCTTCCCACTTGTTTCACTCTTAACCATGGTCCCGGGGGGCCAGGGGCCAGGGAGCAGGTGGCAGAGGATTGTGCTGGGGTTGCAGTGGGGACCAGGACCGTATGTGGGCTGAGGCTATGTGTCCCCAGCACTTGCTCCACTGTCCCATCAGACTTCACTTTCAAAATACAAACCCAAAGGTAAAATTAAGAATTTCAGTGTGTGACTAGAGGCCATCAAATCCCACATAGCAGGGTTCTCTGAGGAGGGACTGGGAGACCATTCTGGTCACATGTCCTTGTAGCTGGCCCTGCAGATGCTAACATAATCCTTGTCTTGCAGATGTGGAAAGCATGGCCCTAAAAGGCCGAGTAACCAGCAAACATCACACAGTGGGGACTTAGGCTTGGGTAGCACACCCCCAGAGTTTCTGCTGTTTACCTTTATAGTGGCCCACCTGCTCTGGGGGGGTCGGTAGATGCCAGAATTCACAGCTCTACGAGGCCGGGGGAACAGGGAAGGGAACCACTTCTCAGTGGTTTTCCCCACCTGAGGTGGGGAGTGTAAGTTACTCTGATCTCAGGTCTCTGCTGAAGGCTGAGGGCATCTTACCTGTCCTTTACATTTGATGATGTTAACCAGCAAAGTAGCCTGTCATTTATCAGCATTGTCCTTTAAAAATTTATTTTAAATTAAAAGAAGCTTAAAAAAAAAAAAGAAAGCTGCTCTCTACAAATCAATGTCACCTCAAAAAAAAAAAAAAATCTTACCTTCTCCCAAGTGCTTCTTTCTCAATCTTTGTATACGTAAAGATGTACTATGGGGTTATACAAATAATTCACATATTGAAAATGTTTTTGATACATATTGCCCTCTGGTGGCCATAAAAAATTTAAAAGAGCATCCAAAATGGAACAGTAGCCAAGTGTAAGAACACGAGCCATAACTACTTCACTCTTTGCTGGTGTGCAAACACACATGTCCACCTCGACCAGGTAGGTGGGGCCCAGGGAAGTGGACAGAGACAATGCTGGCCTGTCTTACAGAGGAGGCCTTCAGCTGGCCCAAGTGCTCAAGAGAAGCTTGGATCTAGATGTTTATGCAAAAGTTTCTATTTATAAATGTAGACAATGAACTAATTAAAAAAATCTCTATGTGGGCCACACACGTTTCTGTGGACTGGATCTGGGTTTCAGTAACTCTTCACCTGTGACCTTTGTTTTATGGTGCTTACTGCCTGCTGAGCACTGTGTAAAGGCTTTATATACAGATTTCCACTGTAATCCACATTCCAACCCTATGATGCATTAGCCCCGCTGAGTATGTAAATGACAAAGGCACAGAGAAATTAAGTGAGTTGCCTACAGTACATGACCGGGATTAGAATCCAGCAAAAGGGCACAAAATGGAATAGAAAAGAACACAAGGGACCATGGAGATGGATCACGGGTGAATTGGTGGTGGGTTACCTGAGGGAAGTACAAAATGTAAAAGACATAAATAACAATAAAAATATATATTAAAAAAAAAAAGAATCCAGCTCTTGCTAACTCCCAAACCCCTGGCTTTAATTCCTGAACTTACTGCCTACCACATGGTATATACACTCCATTTCATTAAGATAGATCTATCTATCTATCTATCTATCTATCTATCTATCTATCTATCTATCTATCTATCTGTTCATAACATGTGCCAGAGACTATTCTAGATAACGAAGGTACAACAGTGAATGGGTCGGGTCATTCTAGTGTATGTAGGTTTGAATCTAATGAGGTAGAGAGTTCATTCATGGAGCAGGGATTGCCTTGAGTGGCAGGACTCCTCAGTTCCACATCTTTAAGTCTCTGTCCTATGTCTGCTCTATTTATTCCACCTGTTTTCTTTGCCCACTACCAGCTTGATATCTGATTTCTCTATGCCTCTGTCCATCCCGGCCCACTACTTTTCCTCCCACTCTTCAGCTCAGAATTTATTCTCACATTGCTGACCTACACAGTTGGCCTGACTACAAAGCAATGGAGCCTTCAACATGACCTTGGGCATGTCTCTCATCCACAGACCCTTACCCAGCAGGGCTATCACTTAAGATGTCTTTCTTGTTAATGTAGGGACACTTGTGTTATCAAAGGAAGGGCAGATTCATTACAGTCAATTATTCTATCTAGAAAGTCATGAGCCAGTCTTACATGCTAAGAATATTTATTCTTATTTCATTTTAATTGCAATGACTTTAAGGTCAGTTTTATTGAAATATAAATTAAACTCAATAAATTTCTCCCTTTTAAGGTGCATACTTTGAATTTTGACACACACGTATAGTCACGCAGACACAGTCAAGATACAAACATTCCTATCACCTCAAGAGTTTCCTCCTTCCTCTTTGTAATCAATCTTATCCCCTAGCTCCAGTTCTTAGACACCATGATCTGTAATCCGTTCCTGTGACTTTGTCTCTTCCAAAAAGTCATATAAATGGCATCAGAAAGTTTGTATCAAGTTTAGCATAAATTCAGGGCTGACATTCAGCTTTTTGCCCCAGTGAGACCATCAAGATGGTTGTATTCATTCTGGTTGGCATGGACCTTACCAATTGTTAAATATTTTTTTTAATATCTTCACCAAATGTAACCTAAGGCCAACTGGCCTTGGGCAGTTAGGCAGGTGAGCCCAACTAGAAACAAGGTCAGAGAAAAGGCACTTGAACTCAGAGACTCCTGTCTACAAAGTACGGAACTGTTAGCCTCTCCATGGTAAAACTTCCCAGGGTGGTGAAACTTCCTACTGCTTCCTAGCAGTAGCAAGCGCTATGGACAAAAGTTGGGTCCTCAGAGTCCTTTTTCTAGGACCACCAAGGAAACAAGTGTAACCAAAACCACAAATGAAAGTGTCTGGCACAATTCAGGTTTTCACTAAATATTTGTTTACCTGCTGCATGGCAAAGGGCAGTCAGGCATCTCTCAGTTTTAATTTTTTTCTGCTGTATCTCTGATTAATGCCTGTTCTACTAGCAATGTAGGTCTGCCTTAACAAAATTCCATTCTGATTTCCAATATTTAGGGATTATATAATCTAACTCTAATTTTGCAAATGAGAAAGAAAGTAATTTGGCTAAAGCGGCTGACAAATCAGTGGATACAGCTGAGACAAGAACTCAAATTTACAAATTCAAAGTCATTTCACTCTACTGTTGTAATGAAAGTAAATTCTTTTCCTCTCCCCAAAAGAAAAATGTTTATGCTCCTGGAAGAAAGACCAATTAAATTGCTGTTTTCAGGGCTCAGTTCAGTCCAGGCCTGGTTTGGCCTCCAGCAGCAAATAAATATCACAGATGAAGAGGATATAAAAAGAAAAACCCACACACCTCATAAACTCAGTACAACATCTCTGAGAGGCAGTACCCAACAGTTTTATTATGCCATCTTGGGGCAGGCTGTCAATCTGTACTGCCTGGAGCTCTCTGGACCCGTAAGGGTGTGGGGTAGGGTCCCAATGCTTTTCACTGACTTTCTGGGATAAGGAAACTGTATTAGGTCTAGTGCAGGGGAGTGTTGCCTCATTGTTGCTGGATTGTTCTTTATTGCATAAAGGACTTCCTTTTATTATATTTTCCTCCTACACTGGTAGGAAGAATAATTTACAGACTGTTACATGTCTGGTTTTTGTGACAGAAAAATGGGTGACTGCTCTAATTTCAGCAGAGGAGGGAGAGGGACTTCAGAGCTGCTCACTACTGAGAACCAGCTGCATTCCTTGCTGAGCACTTTTGCACTCTAATTAGGGCGTCTTACATAAAAAGCAGTTGGGACTGAGCTGCCTTCTTGCAAAGGTAACTTACACTTTCTGCCTAACCTTAGCCTTCAAAATAAAATTGAATGGAGAACTGGAAAACTAGAAATTCGCAGACCAAAAAACAAACAAACAAACAAACAAAACCAAAAAAAAAAAAAGAAAAGAAAAAGCTTCTCTCATTTTGTATTAACAAAAGATTAAGTGACGAATAAAACTTTAGCCATAAAAATCCTGTGAATGGAAATTATGTCTCCTTGATGCCTTTGGTGTGTTCAGGCTTTTAGCTGGTGGCTTTGTGTTCAGCTAGGGCAAAAGTGAATAATAAAATAGTTAAAGGCCTTGTTTTGGGGTCTGACATTTAAACAGACCTTGCAGGTGCTAGAGAAGCTCTAGAAGAATAATAGCTTTCAGGCAGCGAGTCTCTCATTGTCGGAGGAATGCCATGGCAACATCTCAGGGAAGCTGCGTGTGGGTGGATGGGCCCGCGCCAGCGTGTGAGTTCACCCCGTGTGTGTGTTCATGTGTCTCTCATGGATCACCCTCGTTTTTCGATTCTCATAACTATATATATTTAGTCACATATGCTTCTATCAGCTACTCCAAAGCAGCTTCTAATCGGTACTTCAAGTGAAGAACAAGGAGTGAAACTGAATAAATTTAACAGGGAGAAGGACTGAAAAGTCTGCACAGAAACCTACGCTGTATGAATGAACCATGGAACAAAAAGTCGCATAGCTTGGAGAGCTCTGTAGACATACCCTTATGTGAGGTCCAAGAACTTAACAGTTATAATAAGTCAAAATGTCAAGAGGGATTTGGCTTCACTCTGCAGGTAGAACAAAATTCATGAGTTGTTTTCAATCTGGTGGTTTACTTTTGATTATAGTATACTCAAAGCAATTAAAGTTTTCACAATTTAGTTGCTTCAGCAAGTACAATTGTAAGGTAAATGGAATTTGTCAGGTTTTTCTGCCGTTCTGCCATTAGCATCAATGATCGACACCTGTGGTGTGACACGTGTGCCTGGTGGCGCCACCCGGAGTGTGGTGTGGGTGTGCGTAAGTGGGCGCACCTAAGCCAAGAAACTGAGCCTATAAGGGCAGCAGCAGAGAACAGAGGCGCGAGGTAGCAGAGGAGTGGGGGGCAAAGGACCGAGCAGCAGAGCCCACTAGAGACTGGCGAAGAGACCACAAGGGAACGCCAGAGAGCCCAGAAAGAGTAAAGATTCACCCGGGGCTTGGAGGTCTGTTGGCCTCCTGGCCCCCAGGCCCTCCTGCCTGCCCTGCACCTGGTTATTTCATTACAAATGGCGTAGAAGGATCATTACAGGCCAGAAAAAGTCACCGAGGGCTCCAGGACTCCTCCTTTACCCGTCTGCTCAGATCATAGAAAACCTGCTCTGTGCCTTGCTGGCGCTACAACGATCAACTGTGTTTTGAGAATTTATAAAATATCCTTTACCTGTTTATCTAATATAGCTGAAGACCAAGAAGAGATTGGAGATGAGCTGGGAAATGGGGGAAGCAAAACTAAGAGGAAGGAATGAACATCTCCGATCCACTTCTCTGCCAGAAATTCTGATGTCTGCTTTGTATATATGCTCATTTTATTACTCCTGACAATTCCTTGAATAGTTGGAAAAATGATTTCAATTTCTTTTAGTAAGCAGGGGAAACAAGCCATCAGGGAGACAGCAACTTGAGCCACCCCTCTCCTAGGCACAGGTATGCACACTTGCACATGCGCGCACACCCATGCTCCAGGTGTCCACAATCAGGCATGTGTGCCCCACACCCATACACCTTCTGTATTAACATGATCAATGTTACAGGTGATAGCCACAGAGGCCAGTGGCGTAAAAAGCCTGTGAAGATGTTACCAAGACCTCCAAAATTCTCTTTTTAAAGTTAGAACTGAAGGCGAACCTACCTGGCCTGGGATGGTTGCAAAACAGGCTGTAATCATTTGAAGGCTCTGCTGGCATTGGGGGAACCTCTTGTATGGTGGTCCCCTCACATAAAAGGGTGGGAAATCTCAGTTCCTCCCTGGCGGCTGGCAGGAGGGTTCAGTTTCTTGCTGTGTATGACTCTCCACAGGCTGTCAAGACTCATGATATGGCGCCTAACTTGTCCCAAGGGAAGTGGAAAAAAAAACCCTAAACCATAATGGCTTTTATAACACAACTTTAGAAGCTGTATACTATCACCTCTGGCCACAAACCTCTGGCTTGATACAGTGTGGAAGAAGATCACACAAGCCCTCCGTCCTGAATGTGGGGGTCACTGGGAATCATCTTGGACACTACCTACCACATGTTGTTTCTTCTCATTGAGGGGGTGCACTGGACACATCTGACTTCACTGCTTGGTACATTAGAAAACATAGTTAATGAGGAGACATTCACATTCTATGTCACAGGGTGACCCGATATAAAATCTTCACTAGCAATTCAGGGAATTTCTCAAAGGAGGATAATTACTTTCTGAAGAGGGCATGGCTTTACTTCAAAACCTTTTGGGGCTGTGGTTGAAATTGTCCACTTAGGGCTGATCATAATTCCTTACAACATTTTGATCTGTCAGAGTTGTTTAGATCTCTTTGGCCAAAAGGACCAAATGGCAGAGCTTCTTGTTTTACAACCTGGACCAGCTGGTGGGACTTCTCTTGGGGGGACCCCACTCAAAGCTGCAGAATATTAATGGGTCAGAGCGACACAGCTACAAGAACACAGTCGAAGCAGTCCAGAATGTGGGACAGTGTATCAAACTGTGAAGGTGTACCACAGCCCCTGCCAGGAGAAACAATTTTCTTCTGGTATTTTCTGAGTTTTGTCTGTCTGTCTTTTGATTATTTGTTTTAAGATAGCTTTTTACAAAGCACCCACTAGAACAGTGCGCACCAGGTTCTGAAGACCATAATCATCTGCTTTTTAGAGAGGCAGCTTTTGGAACAGTAGCCACAATTGCTCCATCACTTGATTAAGCTTGTATCACTTTTCTAAGACTTAGCTATATTTACAATAACTAAGCATGATTAAGAAGGTGATACAGTAGGAGTTGGCGACTTCAAAATTGGTGGGGGATCAATCAGTCGAAGCCAGACAAAGACCCTTCAAATCAGTAACAAAATCAGGAAGCCCATTTCCCTTTCAGGGCCTCTCACTGGCATTTTCAGCCTATGGAGAGTAGGCCCTCCCAATGCATTTGAAGATGATGACAGTGCTTTCACCAGCTCGGATAAATCCACTTCAACACATCATATTCCCAAGGCATTGGATCCCTGCTCTGTATCCTTTCTGCTCGAGGTGTATGAGGACCAGGAATACTGGCATCACCTGGAACCCTGTTAGGAATTCAGAATCTTGGACTCTACCCCAGACCTTAATGAAACAGAATTTTAACAAGACCTCCCTGCTAGTCACATGCACATGAACGTTTGAGAAGCACCAGCCTACAGTTATGCCAACAAATTTCTGGCATCTCAACATCGTGCAGTTAGGCCACCCCTGAGCCCAGGTATCAGTCAACTAATTGAAAACACAACTAGAATTATTTTCAGCTGCTCAACCTGGCATATTGAATTCAGATTGGTGGTACACATTTAATAGCTGTAAATTCAACCTAATCTAAAATTATGTTTTCCTCGCCTTGGTCTACAGTCATATTCTTCATGTTTTAGAAAATAAGAAATAGCAAATCTTGCACATCTTGGGGGTGTTCATCTTTTCCTGGACTTGTCTTTGTAATTATATCTCAGTCCTTGCTGGGAACTGGAATCTAGTCAGGAGTCTGGAAACCAAGAGGGGTGGCAAGGTTAAATCACAAGGAGAATGCACTCAGTTGGCAAGGTGCCCACCTCAGTCATGAACTTCAAGGGTCTTCAGGCAAGACAGCGATCAACCTCAGCAGAAAGGGAAGAAAGGCTCCTTCTGCTGGCCCTGGAAGTTTCTGCAGCCTCCAGTCCTATTATAGTCCACTCCATCCAGACTCAGTGTTTCCTGAGAGATGCCCTAACTTTCATGTAAGAATGAATGAGGCTGTGAGTTAAAATATTGCTAATATAATAATTCAGTAACTCTTAGGATCAAATTTTGAGTTTAGCTTTGGAGAGCTCAGCTTTGTAGCCTCAAAAGATGACACATTATGGGCCTCCTTGGTGCTGCGCTGTGGAGCTGTCGACAGCGTGAGATGCGAGTTCGACGCCCAGCTGGGGAGAATCCCACATGGTGCGGCAGACCTCTCCTGCCTCGCCCACTGCTCCCCTCAGCAGTGTATTTCTGATCTGCCTGTTCTGCTCCCCACTCTGCCTCTGGTGAACCCTTTCGCTGCCCCACGCCTCTGGCCTGTACCCCAGCTTGTATGTATAAATAAATAAATCTTTTTTTTTAAATATATATTTTTATTGTTATTTATGTCTTTTACATTTTGTATTCCCCTTGGGTAGCCCACCACCAATTCACCCGTGATCCATCTCCATGGTCCCTTGTGTTTTTTTCTTTCTTTTTTTTTTTAATCTCTAAGTTTTATTTATTTTTTTTCCATTTTTTTTATTGTTATTTATGTCTTTTACATTTTGTATTCC